>PITA01012224.1:51959-63235 GCA_004023965.1 Spilogale gracilis
ACCCCTTTCCCTCCAAGACCCTCAGTTTGTTTCTGAGTCCAAAGTCTCTCATGTTTCATTTCCCTCCCCAAATTACCCTACTTCCCATTCCCTTTCCTTCTCCTCCTGTCCTCTATATTACCCCTTATGCACCACAAGTAAGTGAAACCATGTGATACTTGACTTTCTCTACTTGGCTTATTTCACGCAGCATAATCTCTTCCAATCCAGTCCAAGTTGCTACAAAAGTTAAATATTCATCCTTTCTGATGAAGGTGTAGTATTCCATTGTATATATAAACCATATCTTCTTTATTCATTCATTTGTTGAAGGGCACCTTGGCTCTTTCCACAGTTTGGTGATTGTGGCCATTGCTGCTATGAACACTGGGATACATATGGCCCTTTTTTTTCACTACATCTGTATCTTTGGGGTGAACACCCAGTAGTGCAATTTCAGGGTCATAGGGTAGCTCTATTTTTAAATTTTTAAGGTCTCCACACTGTTTTCCAAAGCAGCCATACCAACTTGCATTTCCACCAAGAGTGTAAGAGGATTCCCCTTTCTCTGCAGCCTCTCCAACCCCTGTTGTTTCCTGACTTGTTAATTTTGGCCATTCTGACTGGTGTAAGGTGGTATCTCAGTGTGGTTTTGATTTGAATTTTCCTGATAGCTAGTGATGATGAACATTTTTTCGTGTGTCTGTTAGCGATTTGTATGTCTTCTATGGAGAAGTGCCTCTTCATGTCTCCTGCCATTTTTTGATATGTTCATCTTCTTTTTGGATGTTGAGTTTGAGTAGTTCTTTATAGATCTTGGATATCAGCCCTTTGTCTGTAGTGTCATTTGCAAATATCCTCTCCCATTCCGTGGGTTGCCTCTTCATTTTGTTGACTATTTCCTTTGCTGTGCGGAAGCTTTTTATTTTGATGAAGTCCCAAAAGTTCATTTTCACTTTTGTTTTCTTTGCCTTTGGACACGTGTCTTGAAAGAAGTTGCTGTGGCTGATGTCAGAAAGGTTACTGCCTATATTCTCCTCCAGGATTTTGATGGATTCCTGCCTCACGTTGAGGTCTTTCATCCATTTCTAGTTTGTCTTTGTGTGTGGTGTAAGAGAATGGTCTAGTTTCATTCTTCTATACGTAGCTGTCCAATTTTCCAAGCACCATTGACACAGAAGGCTTTTAATGGGACAACTGGGAATTGGAAGCAGAATGGAAGAAACTATGTAATAGGGGCTATATTCTCCAGAACGTAAAGGGTTGTTTTTCTTTCTTAACAGCTTGAGAGTAGAGGCTTAACCCTCCAGAACAATCAGTGGATGAACGGTACAGTGGTTGTGGACAGCACTGTGGGAAATGACACATTATTTCTCATCACTTGGACAACACAGCCTCCCCAAATCCTTCTCAGGGATCCTAGTGGAAAGCAACAAGGTGGCTTTGTAGTGGACACAAACACCAAAATGGCCTACCTCCAAATCCCAGGCACTGCCAAGGTATGGGCTCAGGTTTTATCCTTTCCACAATTAGACAAGAGAAATCGAAGTTTTTACAAAATAATTATAGCTTTTCAATGTGGGTGGTTGCTAAAAGGAGAGTTATGTTTGAATGAAAGAAAGAGCAAGGAAAATTCTCTATCCAATTCTCTATCTCATTAGTATGGCAACAAATCAAGGGAAAGGAAATTGGTGATATTTTCTCCAGGTACTAAAGGGAGAATTTTCAAACTACATAGAAGTCAAGATGCAAAATGGTCCTTGAAACTTCAGGATCATGGAAAACACTACCTCAGGAACCCATTGATTTGATACTACTTTTTAGAAACCAAGGAAATAAGGACACAGCTTTCTGATCTCATTTTCCCCAACTCAGATTTTCTCTACAGTAAGAACCATGTAGTTAATCCAAATGTACCAGAATTTCCCTTGGTTGACAGAATATTAGAGATCTTCTTAGATATGTTTGTAATATGCTTGTATCAGATAAGCCCTTCCTATAGGTGGCATTAAAGTCAGGTCTGTGTCACCTATGGTTATTAATTGGAAATGTCTCCCTTTGTTTTGGTCAGGTTGGCATTTGGAGTTACAGTCTGCAAGCAAGCTCACAAACCCTGACTCTGACTGTCACCTCCCGCGCATCCAGTGCTACTTTGCCTCCAATTACAGTGACCTCTAAAATGAACAAAGACACAGGCAAATTTCCTACCCCTATGGCCGTTTATGCAAAGATTCATCAAGGATCCTCGCCAATCCTCAGGGCCACTGTCACAGCTGTAATAGAATCAGTGAATGGTAAAACAGTTACCCTGGAATTATTGGACAATGGAGCAGGTAACCATTCAAAAAATTGGAAAACACATCTTTCTTTTCCAAAAAGCAATCCAAGAACAGAAGGAGGGCATGATCTGGTGAGGACAGTTAGAAGCAGGGAGTCCTCTACTGGGGCTTTGGTTAGGAGAGCTCTCTGCTTCTGCACAATTCCTATACTTTAAAGTATAAAGTGTTGGCACGTATGAGGAAGGGCCTACCTTTAGCTTCTGCAAAAACCAAACATATCAGTGGCTCAAGTTCAATACACTCCGATACTCTAGGGAGTTGTCAGAGGGTATTCCACACTCCCCAAAAGGGAAGGAGGAAAATTAATAGTTATCTTATGTTAGGTTATCTTCATGTTTATCTTTACCACAGAGTTTTGAGATATTATTATCCCTACATTACAGATGAAGAAACTGAGGCTTTCACATTTAGAAAGCAGCAGAGATAAATTCAAATGCAGTTCTCTGTGCCTGCTATATGTATGCAGACTCTGCATTGGCTTGCCTCCAAAATGAAAATCCCGCTCATTATTTTTTAAAGAAATATAACGGAGTGAGAGAAAGAGAATTCTACATTTCTTTATAGAAAGAATATGACTGCTTACTCTGATACAAGTAACCTTATTAGAATTCTATAAATAGATTTCCTACCCAAATCTACCCTGGTGAGAAGACATAAGTTTTAAAAAAATAATCATATAACATTTTTTCTCTACTATAATATACAACACTTCCACTCAGTCCAACAGATACTTCATGAATAGTTACCTTGTGCTGTTGGATATAGCAGACACATGGCATGACCTTTGATTTCAAAAAGAAAGACAACAATTCAGGAAGATGAAATATACACATATGAAGCTAAACACACATAGAGATATAGACACACATGTGCATGTGCACATAAGAGAAAAGTAGATTTCATCTTTAACACAATCAAATCCTAAACTCTCTTGGAGATAGTGCAAGGTTATCTTTGCTTTGAAAACTTTTCACCCACATGTGAGTTGGAAATATACAAATGCCCATCCGCCTTTCAGATATTCATTAATTTCTTCATTTTCCCGTCAAGGTGCTGATGCTACTAAGAATGATGGTATCTATTCAAGGTATTTTACGGCTTATGATACAAATGGTAGATACAGTGTGAAAGTGTGGGCTCTGGGAGGAATAAATACAGCTGGACAGAGGGTGACAGCCCGGCCGAGTGGAGCCATGCACATGCCTGGCTGGGTTGAGAATGGTAAGTAGTCCATAATAACACACCTGGCTTGAGTAAAAGGTTTGGGATCAGGAGAAAACCAATGAGCTTAGGGGAAGAATGGCATGATTTAATATCAAGGTTTCTCAGTCTGAACACTACTGACATTTTGGGCCACATAATTCTTTGTTGTGCAGGCTGTCTTGTGCATTGTAGGAGGTTTACTAGCATTTCTGGTCTCTACTCACTAGTTATCAGAAGCATCCCCCACAGTCATGACAATAAAAAATGTCTCCAGATATCATTGACTGTCCTCTAGGAGGCAAAGAAACCCTCAGTTGAAAACCAATAGATTGAAAGTAGCTTTCTACTGCCTGGGTTCACATTCCAGCCCTCTACCAAAGTATTTTAGGTAATCTCTTTGTGCTTCACTTTCCTCAGTTGTAAAATAGGAATAACAATGGTAACTACGACATAAGGTAGTTATGAGGAATGAACAAGGAAATACATCTAATAAGCTGTTGCTGGTAAATAGTAATGTTCAATAAATGTTTGCTATTATTTTTAATAAATTTTAAAACATTTTATAATAAAGCTCTTTCCACTGATAGTGGCATTTCCATAGACTAGGGGAATTTAGGGCTTACTTTATATGCCAATATCGCAAGCCCTACAGTCTCCTTTCTCTTACTCAGACCAGGGAGAATAGTAGACAAACATAATATCAGCCAGTACACTGAGCCCACATGGAAGCATGTGGGAAATTGTCCTCCAAGAAACAGGCAGTCCTACACCACTCTTGGTCATCAACACTTGCCCTGAATTAGAGCTGCAGCTGGGACCAAGACTAGTACTGATGTGTTCCGGACTGGTTTTCCATCAATCTCTACTTTCTCAGGCAGGTCTTTTCCTAGCGCCTGGTGTATAATAAGAACAGCTCCTCCAAGAAGCTTTCCCCTACCCTGTTTACTTGGGTGTGTGCTCAGTAAAAGGAGAATTCTAGGACATGTGGTGTATCATGCAAAGGCAATCACAGGGGGGAAAAATACTTTTAAGACATAGCTTCCAAAGCTCTTTCACACATTTCAGCTTAGTTTATTTTTTCATCTGTTCTTCTTTCTGAATTAGGGAGGGGAAACAGGAGTTTAGCCTTCTTGGTTTTGTGGCTATAGCTAGCCTCATGTGCAGTGTTCTACTCACATTTAGGACATTACATTTTTCTAATTATCCCAATTTACAGGTGGAGAAACAGAGGCTAGAGAGGTTATTGGCCTAACTGTGATAGGACCTGGCTTGGCATTGGAAAGCCATGTTTTCCCCCTCCATCCCTCAATGAGCCTGAATACCAAGAGAAATAGTCTCTACTGGTGAACTGAATACTAACTCTGAACCTGCTACAGTATCTACTTTATCTTTGCCCAAGACCAGACTGATGAGTATGAAGATCAATCTGTTTTACAGACAAAAGTTTTAAGGGCTAAAGAAATAGATTTTATGAAATGGTAAATTCTGTGCAATGCCATTTTAGGGTATTATGGAATATTTTTATTGAAATGAGAGTCTGAGAACCGTACTGATTGAGCAGGTCAGGTTTTTTTTGAATTCCAGGATTACTTTTACAGCCTTTCAGCAAGAATGTGAAGAATATTGAGATTGCTATAAGCACTAAGTTCCTAGGCATTCAATGAGAAAATCAGAAGTCTTCCAAAAGCATAAAATTTTAGAACCTCTAACATAAAACAGTTTATGAGAAGCTGTAAGGTAATAAGAAAGATAAAATACAAACATAGAGAAAAAGGGTAAAATATGCATGGAAAAAATAATCAAGGCTATTCTTGATGGTCCAGATGATTACTTACCAAATAAATGGGAAAAATAATAAAACCAACCATATTAACTAGGGGAAAGAGATTTCTTGAAGCAGTCTAAGAAAGCTTAAAACAGAGGTGGTAGGATTTTAACTGATCAAGGAAGAGTAAAATCAAGATAGGCAGAAAGATGGGAAGAGAAACAATTCTAGGACAAATGTCATGAAAATAAATTGTGAGAATTGTTATTCCACAAAATATCCAGGAAATATCTGTAAAATAAAAAAACTGTGATTCTCTTTTTGCTTTTTTCCCTCTGATATAACCTGATTTGGGATCTTTATACCAAACAGTTAAAATTAATTTTGTGTGTGGGAGGAAAGAAGGCAAAGGCAAGAGTAGGAAGAGGGCAATCTGATAACGAAACAAAGGGAAGTATACTCATATAGTTGCTTACAATGTAATGTAATGTAATATAATGTGTTGCAGGTGAAATAAAATGGAATCCACCGAGACCCGAAATCAGTACAAGCAATCTTCAACGCAACCAAGTGTGTTTTAGCAGAACATCCTCGGGAGGTTCATTCGTGGCCTCTGGTGTCCCACAGGCTCCCATACCTGATCTCTTCCCACCTTGTCAAATCACTGACCTTAAGGCAAAAATCTATGGGGACAAATTTATTAATCTAACTTGGACAGCTCCTGGGGATGACTATGATCACGGAAGAGGTAAGCTTAATGTGGTGTGGACCCTGTAAAAGTGTTCACCAGCCAACAGAGGTGCAGAAGGAGGTGAGGCAGGCAGGCATGTTGTGATGCATGGGGAAGGCAGAAGGCAAGAGGGATTGTGAATGTCCTCTGAAATGAAAGGTGGGATTTTCAAATAGGAAAGGTTTAGAACCTGTAAAACTGGCCCACTTTTAAGTTTTAAGAGGTTTCAACCAATAACAGGCAATCTTTATATTTTTTTGAAATTTTGCCAAGCTGTTCTTTAATAAGCCCCATTTTTAGCAATGACTCTGGAAAGGTTTGGGAATAGGGCTAGATACCTATGGAGTAGAACTGACCTTTGGAAGAAACCTCAGGTCCTACTAGAATTTTATCTCAAAGTATAGTCTTCAGATTGCAGCACGAGCAACACATAAATGCTTGTTAGAAATGTAGAACCCCAGTCCCCACCCAGACCTACTAAACCAGAATCTGCATTTTAAGATTCCTGGATATTTTGAATGTACTTGAAAGTTTGAGAGGCATCGGTACCCAAAACTCCTCTATAAATAGTAAGCAAGAAGCAGTAATTTAAAGACTTCCTCTCTCAGCCAGATGCATGCACAGAAATACTGATCAAGGCTTTTAGGTCATGCCTGTCCAGTTTTTAATTAACTAATTAATTAATAGAGAGAGAGCATGCACATGCAAATGATGGGTGAAGTGTGGGGGCAGGTGAAGGAGTGGGGCAGAGAGAAAGGGAGAATCTGCAGTGGGCTCCATGCCCAGCATGAAGTCCTTTGGGGCTCAATCTCACCACCCCGAGATCATGACCTGAGCCGAAATCAAGAGTTGGATGCTTAACCAACTGAGCCACCCAGGAACCCCTTGATCCAGTTTTATATTTATCCTTCTGTTGAGATACACAAACAAGAATGTAAAAAGAATACTAATACTTATAAATATGGACCACCAATTACATTTATTCACTGGAACTTATGGAATGGTAATATAGTTTCTAATAGACTTAAAACTTCCTTAACACTTGAGAATTACAAGTCACAATCTTTTTTTCTTTTTAGCTTCCAAGTATATCATTAGAATAAGTGCAAGTATTCTTGATCTCAGAGACAAGTTCAATGAATCGCTTCAAGTGAACACATCTGATCTTATCCCGAAGGAGGCCAACTCTAAGGAAGTCTTTGTGTTTACACCTGAAAACATCCCTTTTGAAAACGGCACGGATCTCTTCATTGCAGTTCAGGCTGTTGATAAGACCAACTTAAAGTCAGAAATCTCTAACATTGTAGGAGTGTCTTTGTTTATCCCCCCACCAACTCCTCCGGAGATACCTACTCCTTCTCCTCCTTGCCCTGATATTAATGTCAATAGCACCATTCCTGGCCTTCACATTATAAAAATTATGTGGAAGTGGCTAGGGGAGCTGCAGCTATCAGTACCCTTGGGCTGAATTTTCATGAGTTGAATCAATCATCTGTCCCTCTTTTGATCATAGAATTCTCCAAAATGTATTTCCTGTAGACGGTAATAAAATGAAATAAAATGCTAAACAGCTGGCTACATATGTATAAAGACTATCACTGAAATCCAGAAGTTTAATCATCGCACAGGCATGTATTAATAATTTTTAAAGAAGAGATGCTTGCATCAACAAAGGAAAGTATGCTTAATTCTTAAGGAGATCCATGTAATTGCATGTGAAAGGTGCCAGATGCCCAACTAGGTCAAACTATCTAAATATAAAAGGCACAGCTTGTTATTTGTATCAACATTACCAGGAATATGGATTCTCTTCTCTAAATTTGCAAGGATTATGCATTTCAGGAAGAGACTGCATTGCGGAAGAAACAGTAGGATGATGAAGTCTCCTCCATAGGTAGAGAGAGGTATGTTATGCACATGAAATTACAAGTCAGTGATGCTTAAAGCCACAGCGGTGGGATGTGAGGTGGGAAATCAAGCCAGATGTGAAGGGGAAGTAACTGAGAAATAAAAGTTTTTTTGTGTACTTTGTGCTAACTGCTCTACTAACGCCTTATACGCATTATCATATGAAATACCATTCAGTTCATTCAACAAATGTTCATCGGCTGCCTATTATATCCCAGACCCATGCTAGGTCCTGAGTACAAAAAGATGAGTAAGAGGTGGGTTTTTTTGCTGGAAGCAATAAAAGACATTTGAGAATATCTGATTTTTTTAAATTACGGGACATATAATTAGAGCTATGCTTCAGAAGAGGTACTTTGAGAACCCTGTGAAGAACTGAATAATGGTAGGAGAGGTGTGACAGGTTAAAGGGGAAGAAGAAGAAAAAGAAAAAAGAATCAAATAAACTTAGCGGTATGACAGTCACCGTAGGGACTGATCACAAATCGCAGGGCCTCCCAGAAGTGTTCCTGTAAAAGATGTTTCAAGTCCTCAGTTCATTGGCATAATGAGTTCAAGGTGTGGGTGGCTCTGTGATTAAAAATAAGCTTTTTTCAACAGGAGATTTTTCTACATAGGCCCCAGATTTCTATCTATGTAGCTCTTCCTTATTTCAAAACAGGATTTCAGGTACCTTAGAGATACATACAACAAACACAATTAAAAAATTAAGAAAAATTAAAAATGAAGTGAAATAAGTGTATACTAAAAATAAAAGGAAGGTTCAGTACATCCAGTGCCTAACATAATGTTCCGTACAATTGCTACAGCCCAGTCACACATTTCATTTTGAGCTTCTAAGCAAGTAGAACAAAGGAGACACATAGAGTAACAAAATTAACAGTCGACAGTGAAAAACACACCGGAGGCTCGGAGCCATGTGAAGTCTTATCCATGGATCCTTAATAAATTAGGGTATTATGATATCAAGGGCTGCAGCTTCAGTGGCATCCATATAATAATCACAAGAGCAAGTTTAACATAGTGCGGATCACAACATCTTCACTGTATCACACTTCAGTGTGATGTTACAGTGGAGTAACACACCAGCATTATTTAGGAAAGATAATTATGCAGGGGAAAATCAAGCTCTTGCATTTGCTCCAAAGATAAATTTTGGAGTAATGGATTGCCTGTCCTTCAGAACACTTTCTATGGCAAACTTTCATTATTCAAGTTTATTGTGGTTGAATGGCAGAGAGTTCTGAGGGTAGGAAGACACTGATGTTCTATAATTCAGTACTGCTTATTAAGGATACATCCAGGTACTTGGCCAGTCAAACAGAGGCACACGCATGAAGAGAGGGCCTCTCTAACTCAGCCACATAGAACATGGCTGCTATGAGTTCACTTGGAAGATGTCTAAATCACTCATTGAGATTTTAATTTCCCATTTGGGCAAACTCAGTGGAATGTACCATGGGATAAAGGCAGGAACTGCATAAGGATGTTTAATGTTAGTTCAGAGAAAAGATAAAAGTCAGCATGTAAAGAAGAAAGAAGAGAACGGCAAATAAAAACATTTTTATGTACACTGGGATATAGGGAAGCTTGTTGCAAAATAAATCTGGAGTTATATGTGGTAAAGTAAACCAAAATGTTGCCTTATGTCATTACTACCCCACACCTACCTTAGTTTTTTTAGTTTCTCTTAAGCCACTTAAGTGAGTGGATAAATCTGGTGAATATATTTAAGACATTAATAACTTAGGACTTTCAAATAAAGGCCTGTGTACTCTGGAGGCTTTTTTATCTAAAACCACAATTTCATTCTGCTTCCTCTGTGAGTCTTCTCTCTGCCTTCGTTACTTAACTGAACCTGAACCCTTATTGGAAGACTCCTTTTCCTCTAAAAAAGACTGCTCCTCCCAATACCCAAGTACCAGGGATGGGGGGAAAAAGTATTCCCTAAGCTTCCTTTTGTAACTTCCAAACTAGGCCATTGCTCCTATGGTCTCATGTTTGGTTTTTTATGGATTTTTTTTTAGAAAGCCTTCATCCTATATCACTAATCTATGTCATCCTCCATCTGTTCTCTTGTCATCTACCAGTCTCACCTAAGACAGGCACTTGGGTAACAAAGTTTCCCCCTTGCCTCCTAAAATCACACTGCCTAGTATCAGAATCTATATGAATGAGTCCATAGATATCCTGGTCTCAAAATTCTTTGATCTTCACCCCATCTCCACTAAACTGTAGTGAACTATTGGACTGAATCATGAAAGTGTTTTTATATATATACATATATATATTTTTAAATATTTTTTAAATTTATTTGACAGAGAGAGAGAGAGAGTGAGAGAGGGAACACAAACAGGGAGAGTGTATGAAAGGGAGAAGCAGGCTTCCTGCTGAGCAGGGAGCCCAATGAGGGGCTCGATCCCAGATGACGTGAGCCAAAGGCAGACACTTAACAACTGAGCCACCTAGCTGCCCCAAAAGTGTTTTTTTATGAGTAAAAAAATGAGAGAATATTGGTAATTCCACATGGTTTGACCTAATACTTCTTTTTTAAGGGAGATTTTTATTTGAGAGAGAGAAAGTACATGCACATGAGCCAGGGCAGGGCGAACAGAGGGAGAGGGAGAAGTAGGATCCCCATGGAGCAGGGAACAAGATGCAGGACTTGATCCCCTAATACTTCTAAGGCCCAATCTAGATCTAATAATGGCATAGAAAAACCTCACCTATGAAATCTTAAAATCCAATAGCCTATTCTGGCCACAACCTCTTAACCTCTGAGTTGTTCACTTCCTAATCCACTAAACTGGCTTTGCAATTTTATGATGACCTCACATCACTTGAGCACCCCTATTACCCAGCCCGTTCTCTCTTTTTCTGTACAGCCCTGATATGGTGTGTCACTTCATGTCCCCCGTTGATAACTCCTTCAATTTCCTCATCTACTTCTACTTATCTTGTTACCACACCTGCCCTGAAAATCCCTAACTTCACATCGAGCATATTGTCTATGTGCTAGAGGCATTCATTGATCCATTCAGTGCCGCAGACCTGCAGCCTGATCACTCATATGGGCTCCCTCTGCAAGGCATGGAGCCCATGATCCTCCCTCAAAGTGGGGGAGCTCTGCAAAGTTGCGGTCATCGACACCAAAAGATATTTGTTTCCATTATTCCTTGTCTGTTCAACTATTATAATTTCTTTGACACTATTTCCTCTAACTTCACTTATAATCAAGTAATGCTTTCTCTTGCTCTTAGTTTTGAATCCTCTTATGCCAATCCTTATAAAGATTAATAATTGCAGGATTGTGGGGGCACAACATACTTACTTTAAAACTTAGTAAAATCTT
>PITA01012225.1:0-40862 GCA_004023965.1 Spilogale gracilis
AAAAAAAAAAAAAAAAAAAAAAGCAGGGAAAATATTCCTAAGAAACATCCCTTAAAAACCAGGAACTAACTGCATCCATGTTCAGTATCAGATATAAATTTCAAATTAGAATGTGCTCCTCCCCTCCTTTCTTTCTCCTACAGTAATAGCTAGAGTGGGTTGGAATCCTGTTTCCAAACCTTATGTTTCATTTTTTTCCTTGATACCAGTGTAACATCAATATATTTTTATTATTTATATAAGATATATAAAATCACTGATTTATATATATATGTATTTTTATATATATGTAAAATCACTGATGCTAACATGCTAACAAATTCAAGCGAAAATGATCCTTACCTGGTTCTGCCATGGATCGAGGTTCTAAGAGGAAAAAAAAAATTAAAAGACTCTAAGCATTTCTTTTAGTGAGAGGCTATATTTTCATCAGAAGCTTGCTATAGAATTTCAGTCCCTTGTATACTCATGAGTGATTTGATAAGGTTAATCTGTAAGTGTGGAAATAAAGCACCAATGACCTTGACAGGGACAGGACAGTTGTCACAGAAGGGCAACAAGAGAGTTGCTGACCAGATATTGCCATACTTCTGGACACACCTGGATTCCACCTGGGACACATAAAGCCTTAGGTGAGGAAAAGTGACTGAGTTAGGGATTCAGGAACAACTTGCTTTTGCTGGTTCCCATTTAGCTGCACCTAAAACTGTGAAGACTGAGAGCTCATTCTTGGCAAGGGTTCTCACATCCTAATAAAACTTAGACTATACTTCCTGCTCTAAGGTTTCTAAGATCTGATTAATTTATTCACACTACACTGTACCTGCCTGATAAAATAGAGCATTCTGACTCCAAAGGATATTCGCATATATAAGATGGAGGAAGAACTCTCTAGCAAAGGAGTGTTTTCATAGTCAGAGAGCCTCAGGATAGATAACAAGGGAGCAGATTCTTTATCTTAAAATTCTTTTTTTTTTTTAAAGATTTTATTTATTTATTTATTTGACAGGGGGAGAGAGATAGCAAGAGAGGGAACACAAGGTGGGGGTAGAGGTGGGAGAGGTAGAAGCAGGCTTCTCTGTCAGCAGGAGGATCCTGAGATCATGACCTAAGCCACAGGCAGACACTTGACGACTGAGCCACTCAGGTGCCCCTTTATCTTAAAATTCTTTGACATTCCTGATAGTGCCTTCGTGGTACTGAATACAGAATACAGGTGTTCAATTGCAGGCATTCAGTAAGAGTTGTGGAACTTAGTTACAACCTCCCACACTCCTAGAACTATTCAAGTTTTTCTTCTCAAGTTTAAACGGTATTCAGATTATACCATTGGTTGCTACTACTGTTAAAACCTGATAGCAGTTTAACTCATATATCAGTGATAAGCAGAGACAAGTTAACGAAAAAAGCAAATGAATTACAATGTATTTTATGACCAAAATGGGTCAAGGTGAAAGCTGTACCTGATAAGAAAAAGGATTGGCCACTTGAATATATAAATAATTCTTGTAGTAAAAAAGAACAAAATTTTAGTATGAAAACGAGCAAAGGATATGAAAAGGTAATTTAAAAACAAAGACATACAAAGACCCAATAAACATGAAAAAAATTCCACCGCACATTTACTTAGTGAAGTACAGATGAAAACAAGTGTTCCCATTTTGGACCCATGAAATTAGTGAAAATATAAAATATGCTTAATACACATTATCAGTGAAGGTCTGAGAACAACAGCATTTCTGTATATTGTTGTTGTAGTAGAGTATGGCGAGGACAACACGTGTCCCACCTCATTTGGGATAGACCTATTTTATTCCTGGGATCTCTGTGTGATTATTAATAGCGTTCTCTTTTACTCCCTAAGTGTCCCAGATTGGATGATCAATTATGTGATTATCCTCAATTTAGTTCAACCTTTTGGGTTGGCATTTTGGCAATATATATTGAAAGCCTAAAAATGGGTGAATTTATAGTAGCAATTCTAGTACTCTTTATTCTTTTTCTTTTTGAGAATTCATTTTTAAGTAGTCCCTACACTCAATGTGGGGCTTTAACCCACAACCCCAAGATCAACAGTCACATACTCTACTGACTGGGACAGTCAGGCTCCCCTAACACTCTTTATCCTGTAGATATTCACAAATGATTTTTCTTCTTATATGCATTGAAGCTGTTTACAAAAGTAAGAATTTGTGAACAACTAAAATGTTCAACAACAGATTAGATCAGATTTATTGTATTGATTTGTTTTTATATTAACACAAAAAATGTTCATATATGTTGAGTGAAAAAAATCAATTTACGAGAAAGCATATGATTTATTTTTATATGTGAAAAACATCATGGAGAAATTTTTAGAGGCTAGACAACATAGTATTAATAGGTTTTAGTTTGGAGCATTATGATTACAAGGAAATTTTTTAATTCTTTTCATTGTATTTTTACTTAGTTGTTAAAAGTCATAGAAATAAATGAATACATTTATAAAAATTAACTATCAGAAAAATAACTTTAAAGTCTCAACTTACTTTTCTGTAAAATTCTAAAATCTGGAGAATCTTCTATCAAGGTCCCTTCTCTATACCACTCCACTTTAGGCGATGGAGCTCCCTTTACTCTGCATTCAAAGACAACCAGCTGACCTTCAGAGGCTGACAAATTCTGTAACATCTGTAATGAGAAGAATATTGTTAGAGCCAAAAAGTATACATTTTTGGAATTTAGTTCCAGTGCTGAATTTTTAAAAAGTTACTATTGCCTTCATGTTTGGATTTTCTCCAAATCTTCTACATCTCTAGCAGTTTCAATTCTGTGGCTTATTTTTGAAGATAGAATAATCTGAGCCCATATGAAGCTTTTTCCTCACTATCCTCTTCCTGTTCTTCTCTATTGCAGTGCAAGAAAACTTCATCAAATACTAGGTGACACATTTGGAGGGTCTGGAAAAATGCTGGCTTTTGGTAAAGTACTTCTATTCTTAAATGCCCAAGTAGAGTTTGCTCCCAGAAATAGTAACAATTTAAGAAATCTGCAAGAGTATCTAGTAGGTGTAGTCAACATGAGAACAATGTATTTCTCCACACAAGACTGTCATTGTTCGTGAGATGGAACATCTCTGTGGCTCAAGTAATGGACTCCATTTTCGTGGCTTTGTCTTATTGACATACTGTAATTCCTGGAAATTGACTTTTGTTTTGTTTTCTTTATGTATTTTTTTACAGGATAGCTTCAATGATCTGTTGAAGGATATGAACAATGACAATCTTATAAAATCATACTCACGAATGGAGTCTAATGTCATGGTAAAATATGTTATAATTTTGTGAAGGCATCATTAAATGTTTTTCCACACATTCATGAAAAAAGGTTTACAAAACCATTTTGCTTTTGTTTATTTGTTAAAAATAGGCTCCACACCCAGTGTAGAGCCCAACGTGAGGCTTGAACCCTTGATCCTGAGATCAAGATCTGAGATGAGATCAAGAGTCAGGTGCTTAACTCACTGAGCCACCCAGATGCCCCTACAAAACCACTTTGAACGGTATCATCTCAATATATTCAATAACAGATTCTACCAGAGAATGGCACTCATAGTTTCCATTCACTGCCAGTCTTTCACTCATGATTTGTGAGCTTAAAGTCACACATTCTTTTGTGTAGTTGTTACTTCATTTGATTTGAAAGAGAGAGAGAGAGAGGTAGTGAAATAGAGAGAGAGAAAGAGAGTACGAGTAAGGGAAGGGGAGAGGGGGAATAGAGGGAGAGAGAGAATTTCTCAAGCCGACTCCAACGTAACTTGGAGCCTGAGTCAGGGCTAAAACTCAGGACCCTGTGATCATGACCTAAGCCTAAACCAAGAGTCCAGTGCTTACCTGACTGAGCTGCCCAGGTGCCTCTGGTACTTCATCTGATTATGAAATTTTCCTTTGCCATGGATGTGGGCATATTACTGGTTTTTTTTTTTCATATTATAGTTTTTAATGTTGGAGAAAATATTATAAACATGGAAATATGATCAACTTCCTTCACAAGCTTTCTTAGTAACAAATGCTGCAAAGCTTTCTATTATTAATATTTGGGGATTTACATTAAGGAAATAGTGGCTCCTGCATCAGAGAAAGGGAAAGCGGGTATTTAGTTATTTTTTCGCTTTTGTCATTCACTTCTTATAAATAGTCTGTGATTATTTATAGCTATTTTATGAGAAATTTATGACAGCATGTGCATGGCATGGTCCCATCATATTTATGACATTTGTCTAAGGAATATATGGGTGGGGATAACCACACAGCTTTAGCTATATACAGTAGATGGCTTTTACCTCAGGGGTATGCAAATTGATATTGGGAAAGCCAGGGGGCGCTGTAGTTCAACATTAGTGTTCTGTTTCTGCAATACCAAATTTGTTTGCTGAAGTAATTCAAGATGAGCTTTGTACAGAGGGGTCTCTGAATTAATAAGAAACTATTTGATAAACAAAACAATAACCAGCCCCCCCAAACACCTTCTTATTCTTTACCCCAAACAATTTCTAGTGACCAGAAAGGAATGTTCTTAGTGAACAGGGAACATCAAGGAGTCTTGGGTACTCCTGGCAAACTGGTGGCTATGCCCTCCACCCTGACATCTGATCAAATTCCGTGTAACACGTCAGACACCTCCCTGGGATTCATACAAGATAGAGTTTCGCTCCTTGAGGCAAACAAATTAGAAAAAGAAACCAAGAAAAAAAAAGGGGGGTGGTGGTGGGAGAAGGGATTGAATAAATTAAATATGGCATCCTTCTCAAGTGGATGTAAGAAGAATGAGGTTAATCTATATGTTCTGACATGGCTTGCTGTTCATATACATTGGCCGATTCTCAATCTGTAGAGCTTAGACCAAAGCTCTGCTTGCAAAAGGATATCCTTCAGGGAATATGTCGCTCACAGTTGAGACCAACATTGATCGGTTGTAATAGTTCACTTGAGAGCCCAGCCAAGCTGCCTCACACTATGCTGTATGGAATATGCCTGCTAAGTGTCTCTCCATGACATGCAAGCTCATTCCAGTTGATACATCATCAACACCCAGTGACAGAGGTGCCAAGGGCCATCTTACAAGCCACTCAGAAAAAATTAGTGAAAGTCACAATTTGAAGGATGATGATAGTTGTTATTGCGGAAAACTGCTTTTCTACAGAAGTCTCATGAGAAGGAGTTGACTCACCAGGGTCCAAACCAACCACACTGCCTGAACATACAGCAAACGGTGTCAGATTCAACAGACGAGTAGGTCTTGGCACAATGGCACAATGCCTACAGACTTGATCATAATTATCTTGATTTCACTGAAAGTGAGTAAGATAAATGAGACATTCCCCAACTAATGAAGATTAATTAGTCTTTTTTTTAAGATTTTATTTATTTCTTTGACAGAGAGGGAGAGATCACAAGTAGGCAGAGAGGCAGGCAAACAAAGAGGGGGAAGCAGGCTTCTTGCTGAGCAGAGAGCCTGATGCGGGCCTTGATCCCAGGACCCCGAGACCATGACGTGAGCCGAAGGCAGAGGCTTTAACCCACTGAGCCACCCAGGCGCCCTTAGTCTTAACTAGGAATTATGGATTAGGACTAAAGTTCCTAAACTGAGGGTCTACAACCTTCTGAGGTAAACAGTGTCCAAAGAGCAAATCTGTCTTGTGTGTCCTCACAGCGCTGGTCACCTGGGAAGACATTCTTCGTGGGGTGACTTGACAGCACAGAGCTGTGAGAAGCATTTCTTCCACAGCCATTTGATATGGGATTTTTTTTTTTATTTCCCCTCAAAATACTCTAAAGCCACAAAGCAATGAAAGCAATAATTCCTTATTTAGCTAAAATAGAAGTTATTCACCACAAAATAAATATTGTTATGTTCCTGCTTTATGCTAAGGATTGTCCAGGTGCTTTAAATGTGAGCTGAAAGGACATGGTCTGTGCTTAGATTTATACCCATAAATATAATATAGGGATAACCTTGAGAAAGGACATCTCCCTTATTGGTTAAAAGATATCAGCTAAAAAGCTCATATTATTTTATTCCTTGTTTTAAAAAAAGACTTTATTTATTTATTTGACAGAGAGAGACAGCAAGATAGGGAACCCAAGCAGGGGGACTGAGAGAGGGAGAAGCAGGTCCCCCCCCTCCCCCGAGCAAGGAGCCCAATGTGGAGCCCGATCCTAGGACCCTGCAATCATGACCTGAGTTGAAGGCAGATGTTTTAGTGACTGGACCACCCACTTTTTATAAGAGTGGGGAGGAGGGTACAGGTCAGGTGGAGAGGAAATCTTAAGCAGGCTCCACACTCAGTGCGAGCCCAGCACAGAGCTAGATCTCACAACCCTGAGATCATGACCTGAGCCAAAATCAAGAGCTGGGCACCTAGCTAACTGAGGCACCCAGGTACCCCAGTTTATTCCTTTTTTTTAATCTAGGGGATATTTGTGTACCTTGGGAGAGAGAGGCTGCCAGTGAATGTATATAGTGCTTTAGGTTAGAGTTGGTTCAAAGGAGTTTTTATGGATAAAGTTTGACCGAAGACCTTTTTATTCCTTGGTGGGTGCAGGTGCCCAGAGAAACAGTTGAGCCAGAAGTTTCTGGCATTCTTGGGCTGGGAAGGGGGCCCATGTAATCTTTAGAAATCTGGATCCGGCCATTGGCCCAGTTATTTCAGGGTTTTCCTGCTTCTGCTATTATATAATGAGGTGCTCTTCAAATTCTCACTTCCCCTGCCCCCTTGCACTCTTCAAATTACTGCTGAAGCAGCTGGAGCCAGGGCGGCTGGAGCTTAGGAAGCCAGCCAGGGCAGCTGCTGTTGGACTGGGAGCTGTGCGAGCAGTAAGATTCTCATCTAATTTGATCATCTACCTCCCTTCACACTCAAGAAGTGTGAGTGCTGTTTTTCTCCCCCCATAAATAGAGTGAAAGTGCTTTTGATACCATATAGAAGATGGAGGATAGTCTATCTCCATAAAATATTTAAATTAGTGGCGCCTGGGTGGCTCAGTTGGTTGAGCGACTGCCTTAGGCTCAGGCATGATCCCGGAGACCTGGGATCTCGAGCCCTGCATCGGGCTGCCTGCTCGGCGGGAAGCCTGCTTCTCCCTCTCTCACTCCCCCTGCTTGTGTTCCCTCTCTCGCTGTGTTTCTCTCTGTCAAATAAATAAATAAAATCTTTTAAAAAATATTTAAAATATAGGTGTCGCCTAGGAATAGAGCAGTGAACTAGATAAGATAGTTCTTCTCTCAAGCTACCACTGTTTTGCTGGGCAACCTTCCTTTTCCTCTTAACCTTTAAAAAGAAGATAATGCTAGTACTTCTCTGTCACCAAAGGAGGCACAAAGAGTTAAATAAAACTCTACTCTCTAATTTTTGCTTTAGAAAAATAGCTTCTTGCCATACTGGCAAAGAAATGCATTTTGGGCAGTACAGAAAATCAGTCATAGGGGTTGGAATGCCAGAAGTCCCTAAAGAAGTAAATAGAGCAGGAATAACCCAAACAAACATATGCATATGATCAGTTATCATGGCTCATGCCAGGTGATTACCATCATCGGTGGCCCTGACTCAGAAATTTTCTGACACTGCCAGTGACCATGACCTCACTTCTGCCCTCCCTGATGGAAACTAACGCAAGCACACGGTTCCTGATAAGTCTCTCTGGAATCCGAGCCACAGCCGTCCTATCCCTGCGTCCGACATCTGAGCAATCCTGAGCCCATTTATGGAGGCAAAAGCACATATCCTGAGGGATGAGAAAGCCTATTTAGAGTTTGGGTCTTTCTATTAAGGACTGTTTTCCCACAATGGACCTAATGTTTTTGGAAATTTATCTAACAGACGCCATACAGAGATAGTCCCCTACTTAGGATGGTTCAACTTACAGTTTTTCAAATTTATGATGGTGCCCAAGTGATACACATTCAGTGAAAACTGTATTTCAGATTTTGAATTTTTGATCTTTTCCTGGCCTAGCGATACGCAGAGTGCTCCTCTCTTGTGATGATAGAAGCAGTGAGTCTGAGCGTCCCCCCAGCCACGCCATCACGAAGGCAAACAGCCGATAGATACCCTGACAACCATTCTGGAACCATCCAACCTTTCTGTTTTTTACTTTCAGTACAGTATTCAACAAATTCTATAAGATATTCATCACTTATTATAAAATAGGTTTTTTTATTAGATGATTTTGTCCAGTTGTAGGCTAATGTTAAGTGTTCCCAGCATGTTTAAGGTAGGCTAGGCAAACTAGGTGTACTCAATGCATTTGGATCTATGATATTTTCAAGTTATAATAGGTTTACTGGGATGCAACTAATGACTAATTCATTTTCCCATTTTATTTGTGAAAGCAAATATGAATCTGCCCATTAGAGTATCTCGTTGCGAGGCAGTATCGGAGTCAGTACACAAAAGTCACTAAACCTGTTCTTTTAATCAGTCCCTGAAAATTAAATTAAAGAGTAAGTGCTGAAGTCCTGTTCCATTTATTGGAATAATAAAAACAGCTTGGGACCTATTGTTTCCTTCATGGACTTCTCTCTAGATATTAGAGATAGCCTTCAAGGTGCCTGAAAGAGACAGAAATGCAAACGGCTTTATTAGTGTGCTAAATGTACCCGTGGTGGGTACCGGGTGATTCAGACGCAGGGAAGACAGAACACCTGGGAAGACTTGAAAGCGAGCAGGAGACAAGGACACATGGCTGGTGTCCGGCTGGGCAGGTGGTGGTGAGGAAGAGGAGAAAAGGACACTTCAGCTGGAACTGGGGATAAATTATTCTGTGGTTTAGTTGCTTTTGAAGAGTCAGCACTGTCTCTAAGATGTGACAAAAGGGCATGAAAAATTAAAATGTCCTGATTCGGGGCTCCTGGGTGGCTCAGTCAGTTAAGCGTCTGCCTTTGGCTTAGGTCATGATCTCAGGATCCTGCGATTGGGCCTGTGTTAGGCTCCCTGCTCAGCTCCCTGCATCTCCCTCTCTCCTTGCCCTTCTCTCCTATTCATGCTCTCTTTCTTGCTGTCTCTCAAATAAATAAATAAAATCTTGAAAAAAAGGTCCTGATTCTGTGGCTCTTAAGCTCTGTTTTAAGGCGAGGTGACTTAGTGGTGAAATAAGAGATAATTAGAGGTGGCTCTGTTGGCTGTATTACACACGTGTGCGTACCTGTGTGCCCCCCCAGCTATACAAAGGTCCACTTACAACTGTTCATCAAAATCTTGCATTTTCCAAGTCACAGCTATGTTGCTTTCCTACATCAAGTCTTTGAAAATAGCAAGGCTGAAATTCCAAAAGCAGATTACAAGAAATGAACCTGATACATCGAGAGGCATCTTGCTTCACGTAAGAATGTCTGCCCAGCTGACAGGGATATGGATAAACGTGTCTCACTCTAGAGTCTGCTTGACTTTGGAAAACAAACTTAGATGAGCCGATATGATGGAACTTTACTAAAACTGATGTTTCTGTGGAAGTCGTACATTTAGCTCTTCCTTCAGGGTTCATACTCTTTGGAAAATATGGCATTTTTTGCCATTTTGCTCTAAACCATGCTCTACTAATAATTTGGGCTGGATAATTCTTTATTGTGGGAGGTATAGAAGGTGCTTTTAGGCCACAGGCTTGAGGGGTGGAAACTTGGGCAAGGCCGAAGGGCCGATGGCGACCACCACGCTGAACACAAACAGGCTCATTAAACATAGTTCCTAATCCACCAATGGGCTACTTACTACCAGGTATAGTTCCTAAGATTACCAAAAATGGGAAAATTCCATACAACTCTATACACCCTCACTCCACCCTGTAACTATAGCCCCTCACCATTGCCTCATAGACAGTCTCTTCTTTGCTCTCCTGCCTGCAGCTCCCTAGCAGGATAGTCACTTGACTTCCATCTCCTTTGTTCTGCCTTGGATGGATTCTTTTATCACCCATACCCACTGGCCCCACCCAATCAGGACCCCCCGCCCCCGGAGGCTGTCTTTCTGTGCATCACAGGGAGGTCAGCAGCATCTCTGATGCCAACAGCACAACCTCCCAGTGGTGACCACCAACACGATACAAAGACATTGCAAATGTCTGTGTGTGTGTGTGTGTGGGGGGGGATTAACTCTAATTGAGAACCAGTGCTCTACTCTTTGGGCCGAAGTTTGACATTCATATAAATAGTAAGCTATAAATCCAGGTATAGATTTCATCCACGTGGTCTTCATAATACCAAAAAAAATTGACTTTTTCATCTTTAAATTTATTGTCTTGGGCAACACATGAAGTATGTTATATAAAGGAAGGACTAATCAACTGGGAATTGGGAGAACTTGTTTCCAATCCTAACTCGGCCACTAACACGTTTTCCGACCTTGGATAAACTGCTTCATGTCCCTGGCTCTCCCTTGTGTTTTCATTTATAAATGAAAGTGCTTGAGTAAATTTTCCAGTTCTGAATACAAAGACTATGAGACGTAGAATTTGAATAGTTGATACGGTGGAACAGAAAAGAAAGTTCTTTATCCTAGAGTGCTCCTTTATGTTAAGCTTCCTAAGCTTCCTCATTTAACTCCATTAGAGATATTAGAGACATGTGCCTGCAACATGATTTTTCTGAAAGTCCAGGGAAAGCTTTGGAGTAGGGAGTGGCTAGAAACATAGCACCTGACCCCTAGGCATGGCTGTTTCATTTAACAGCAATGAGATGGCCATGGAGAGAACAATGTGGTGTGTGGGGAAGAGATTCTTCTCATTATGCAAACCAGTGTTAGAAATCTGGGACTTGAAATGACATGGTAACAACTACCAAAAAAACCCCAAACCCTATATAGTACTTATAAAAGACCAAATCCTGAGCTAAATCAGAGATTTTGGATCCTACAATTTTGTGTGGGTACTGTGGTATGTTTAAAGCCATGACAGAGGGAAGTAATATTTTGATTACCTTTGTAAACACAGGAGCTGCAATGATAGGTTTTCCATCCAATCCTTGCAGATAGTTGGTAGGGCTCTGGCACTATTAGAAGGGAACCAACAATAGATTCATTGTCACTATGATTACTACCTAGATGATAGATAGATAGAAAAAATATATAGAATTTTGTATATGTGATTATTCTAAAACCAAAAGACTGACATTTTCTAAGTCCGTGAATCAGACTTCAAATCTGATACTGAATTGATTATATTTCTTTGTAGTTCATGGTGGTTATAAATGAATGCTATCCATCCCCACAGCCTCAACATATAGAGAGAGCTCTGCTGGTTGTAATTAACCCTAACTCCCTGAGAAAGTTCCATAAAACCTGAGTCTCACAGTCTGAAAACTACTGGGCTAGAACTAAAATGCGACCCCTCTGCATTATGAAATGAATGAAATAAGAAACTCTGTTTAAGTCTTATTAAGTTATAGGTCAGTACGTTTACTTATATGTAAATAAATGTATCAATAGCATATTACAAATATGCTTAGATTAGTATGATTTCATATTCTTAAAAATGTTCTATATATTCATATACATGCATAGAAAATGTCTAGAACTATCTGCTAGCAACTATTAACAAGAGGTACCTCTGAGGAGTTGGGGGCATGGGAGTAGTACCTTGACCAAGGTTTTTATTGAATATACCTCTGTATCTTTTGAATGTTTTTACAATAAGATGCATTATAATGATCGTTATTATTAACTTGAAGGATGAGAGCATTTAATGCTTTCTAAAAAAAATCATTTCATGGTTGTATCTTAGAAAGTGAATTATTTGCAGCACCACAAAACTGAGTTTCATGATATAGAGTGTCCAGCCTTGGTCAGTGTGAGAGCTGGCAGCTCTTTGTATGCTCAATGCCCTTTATTAAACTGGAATATCAAGATTACGTAGTAAAGGAGTTTCTTTTCCTGTGAAATCTGCCTGTGAAACTAGAGAATATGTTCCCAAAACAACAAGACTTCAGTAGTATAAAGCCATTTTCATGACCCTGGAAGTGAGTTACCCAAAGTCATGAAGTTGCAACAGAGGAGAATACAATCATGCCACACACGATGGCCATGGTCCCGATGTCTGTCCATTATAGTCCATGGCACCTGTGTTTCACTTAGACTCTTATACCTGTTGGATGGTTGACACCGTGGGCTGGGCCACCACATGCAGGGCTTGGGGTGCTCCTGAAGGAATGGCTGCAGAAGTAGTGGGAGTAGATGACACCTCTTTTGGCTTCTGAATTCTGAAAGATGATTAAAATACAGATTTTAGAATAGACATACCATTTTTTTTAAAGTTCTTTCAGAAAAGCTAGTAATGTCATCACTTCTTACAAGTTAGATGTACTAAAAATCTTTGTTCAACAATATTCCGCAGATGCTTACATTTCTTTCATACACAAGTGTTTAAAAAGATTTTATTTATTTATTTATTTGACAGAGAAGGAGAGAGAGTGCACAGGGAGGGTGAGAAGGAGAGGGAAAGGGAGAAGCAAACTTCCTACTGAGCCAAGAGCTGGATGTGGAACTCAGATCCAGGAGCCCAAGATCATGACCTGAGCCAAAGGTAGATGCTTAACCAACTGAGCCACCCAGGTGCCCCTTTTTACTATACATGTTGATAGGCAATGTCAACAGGAAGATGATAAGATGCCAAGACTGTCCTTGAGTAAGTTGCTTTCAGCTGGGGACTTAGGAATATTCATAATTAACTGAGATTTAAGCAAGACAAGTGCAGAAGATAATTTTTTGATTTTTGTTGTTGTTGTAGTTTCCTCTGTATTTCCCCTCCCCCTTCTATTCCAAGTAAAAGTCCAAGCTTTATAAACATTTGCTCCTGGCATTTTGGCATGACATAAAGCAGAAATAGACTGAGTCAACAAGCTCAAGCTTACACAAATTAAATTAAATTAAAAAGCTTATTTGAAGGACAAGAGAGCCAGAAAGTATTCACAAGAAGACGGTGGAAGGGAGATTATTGTTTTTTTTTTTTAAAGATTTTATTTATTTGACAGAGAGAGACACAACCAGAGAGGGAACACAAGCAGGGCGAGTGAGAGAGGGAGAAGCAGGCTTCCGGGCGAGCCGGGAGCCTGATGTGGGACTCGATCCTGGGTCTCTGGGATCATGACCTGAGCCGAAGGCAGTCGCTTAACCAACTGAGCCACCCAGGCACCCCATGGGAGATTATTTTAATTTTACTGTGGAGAAGAGAGAGGTCTAAGGATCTCATCAGAGAACCTGACAAGAGGGAGAACCAGAGTTCAGAGGGAATGGTAACCCCTCTAATTAAAAGGCTCCCATGGGGCGCCTGGGTGGCTCAGTTGGTTGAGCGACTGCCTTCGGCTCAGGTCATGATCCCGGAGACCCGGGATTGAGTCCCGCATTGGGCTCCCTGCTCGGCAGGAAGCCTGCTTCTCCCTCTCTCACTCGCCCTGCTTGTGTTCCCTCTCTCGCTGTGTTTCTCTCTGTCAAATAAATAAATAAATACAGAAATATATATAAAGAAGTGTAGAGAATCTGAGGTGGCAGAGAGGAGGAGGCTGGAGTAGGAAAGCCTGTTTGATACTCTACTCAATCAAGCTTTGTATGTCATGTTAATTTTTTTTCATGTTGTTCATTTTGTATTTTTTTTCAAAGATTTTATTTATTTATTTTACAGAGAGAGAGTGAGAGAGAGAGAGAATGCAAGCAGGGGGAGCAGCAGGCAAAGGGAGAGGGAGAAGAAGGCTCTCTGATGAGCAAGGAGCCCAGTGCAATGTTGGGTTCATCCCAGGACCTTGGTATCATGATCTGAGCTGAAGATAGACACTGAACCAACTGAGCCACCCAAGTGCCCCCTGCACTTGGTTTTTATTTTCTGATTGACAATGCATTTTTTTTAAGTGAAGGAAATGACAGGATCAGAAATATCTTTTAGAAAATGTCTGATTATAGTTTGGAGGTCTTAAGGGGTGGCTGGCATAAAGAGACAGGGGAGAAGGAGGAGTTGACCAAAAGCCATGAGAACAATCAGGAAGACAGTTAAAAGGGAGAAATCATTTACTCTGGTTATGAATTTTCATATCTGCACAAAAACTAAAAGCAAATTATGATTCCAAGGTATGCATAGACAAAGGTATTTTAAAGACTAAGACATGATCTCTGCCCTTAAGGAACTTCCCCTCTGTAGGGGAGGATAGAATTTGCAAATACAAGTCAACAATTCTAACCAGTCTTCCAAATGTTGTTGTTTGTTTCAGGTAATCTCAGAGAATGGAATTTTCATCCGTTTCAGGTCCCATGCCTTCTGTCCAGTTTCCTCTGCCTGAAAATGCTCTTTCCTTCCATGTTTGGTGATGTCCACCTACTGTTCTTTTAAGACTCAGCTCAAGGTCACCAACTCTGCGAAGCCTTTCTTGACCACCCCCTACCAATTAAGAGACCTTTGTGCCAAGTCTGATACATCCTTCCCATGGTTATATTATGATCTATAATCTTTATTATTCCTACTTTCTATATACTTGGTATATGTCTCTTGCTATATTTGCTATATACTTCCCTCTAGTAGACTGTGAGCCTCTCAAAAGTAGGAAGCATCTAAAAAAAAAAAAAAAAAAAGTAGGAAGCATCTGATTTTTCTTTTTTTTTTTTTAAAGATTTTATTTATTTATTTGACAGAGAGAGATCACAAGCAGGCAGAGAGGCAGGCGGGGGAGGGGGGGTGGAGAGCAGGCTCCCTGCTGAGCAGAGAGCCTGACGAGGGCCTCCATCCTAGGACCCTGAGATCATGACCTGAGCTGAAGGCAGAGGCTTTAACCCACTGAGCACCCAGGTGCCCCTGATTTTTCTTATTACCCATTGTGTCTAATGAAGTGCCTGGTATAGAGTAGGTGCTTAACTGATGGTTGGGAAAGTAAAGAATGGATGGATATAACTTTGTTCAGTACTTGGTGTTAATTGTTTGATAAAAAGGTTATGACTTATGCAGATCACTCACACATATTATGGTATTCAGGTTTTGTGTCTTTATGAATACTATTATTTAGTCATAGAACATGAATTTTTATTGAAGCACTGGACTATTTGTTTTTTACTCTGTAGATATAAGTATGATATAGCATAATGATATAAGTATGATGACAGGTGATACCTCATTTTAAAAATATTGGCAATATTAAAATTCCTCTCCTAGGAAGGACTTAAAACAAAAGAAGCAGAGTTCTCCAAACCCACTCAATATTCATTTTTTGAGATCATATCCTGCAGTCACCCTTTTCAAGTTCTACTAAAGCAAATAGCAGCTTTCTCAGGATCTGAGGAAGCTAAAGCCATAAGATAGAAAATTAGAATTACCGATTCATCTCTTCCTTGTTAGGGTCCCCTTCTGAGTCAGAAGAAGAAACCCCTGGAAAAGTAAAAACAAGACATGAAATCTTAAAGATGATTAATTTCTTAACTAGTTCCTAGGCACTTGAAGAGCTATAGAATTTCAGACCTAGATGTGAACTCAGTGATTTCCTACATTAACACCCAATTTTACAGACGAGAAACAGATCCTATTGTAGTTGAA
Organism: Spilogale gracilis; assembly: GCA_004023965.1. NCBI lineage: Eukaryota > Metazoa > Chordata > Mammalia > Carnivora > Mephitidae > Spilogale > Spilogale gracilis. Next base: position 15,534 of record PITA01012225.1, read on the forward strand.
GTATTTGTTCAAGGTCACATGGCCAGTTAGTGACAGAGTTCAAATTAATCGGCCTAAATGCCAAATGTTCTTGTATATAAAATACCTGCTAACAGACCAGTTTTTTTGCCGACATTTTATGCTGTCCCTAAATCCTCCTGCTCTTGGCCTACACATATTAAATAAAAGGAGGGATTACATTGGATTCTAAACATTGTAGGTGTGGGTGGATTCTCTTCCGTCCAACCCTAATATTAACAAGTTATACTTCATCTCAGGAGTGGGGGTGTTTGAAGCTGTTGCCACAAATTTAAGAAATCAGCAATCCAATCTCAGCAACCGCTAGCAAAGCTTTGATCTCGGATTTACTTCTCAAGATAGCGAATTCCAGGAAGATATAACTGAGCTAAATCTGGAGGTATGTATTGTACTCCAAAAATTTGAGGATAAAAACATACAGCACATGTTTATCCTGCATTGTTCATTGTTATCATTATTCATGCATCTATTCAATAAATGTTTGTCAAATATTCACCATATACTTGGTATTACATAAGGTATTAAAGATATAAAAAGGAATGAGACAGTCCCAGCTTTATAATCTAGTTGGTGAATGAGCACTTATTCCAAAATAATACAATATTTAAGTGCTAAACCAAGGCATATATAAGGTATTATAGATGATAAAAGTGCTAAAGAATAGTCCTCAGAAAAAACTCAGAGATGAGATAAAATGGAACAAAAACTTAGGTAGATATATAAGGAACACACATTGATTTCTTCCCTAAAATTAGTCATATAAGTTTGGTTCTGATGTAAATGCCTGTCCAATGCTCCCAGATGGTCTCCCTGCTTCTACCCTTGACTCCCTGAGGTATATTCTCAATCAGGAGCCAGGGTGATCCCATTAAAAGCTAAGTCAGATTATGTCACAGTTCTGCTCAGAATCCTCTACAACTCCCCATCTCCCTCAGAGAGAAAGCCTGAGTCCTTACAGTGACCTACAAAGACCAGCACGATCTGTTCACCTGCCTCCTCCCACCTCTACCCCATCTTGAACTTCTGACTTCATCTCCTACTTTTTTCCTTGCTTCCTCCATCCAGGCCACATTCGCTCATCTCTCTGCCTAAACGCAGGCTCACTCCCACCTCAGGGTCAGCGTCCTACTGATATTTCCACCTAGAGTGGTTTTGCCTTGAATATCATTGCGGCTCACGCCTTCCCTTCCTCCAGGTCTTTACTCAGATGTCACCTGGTTAGTGAGGTCTTCCCTGACCACACTGTCTGTAGAACTACAGCCCCCTCCCACCCACACACCCATGCCCGTACACACTCATGCAAATATGTACACATATGTGTACTTCCTATCCTGTTTTCTTGCTTTCTATTTCTTCTGTAGTGTTATATATACTGTGAGATATAGAAAACATATAATTGGTCTCTGCCCCCAGTTCCCAGCACTGAGTTGCTAAAACTCCTGTAATTTCCTAAGTCATGAGCATGTCTTGTTCTACTATTTGTCTTTGAACCCCACAGGGCCCCTAAAACTCTTATAAATTCCTAAGTGATAAGAACGCAAGAGCATGTTTTGTTCTAATGAGGTGACTCTGGATGGCTCCTAAATGGGGTCTGGTCACCAGAAAGACTAAGCCATGATTAGAAGCCTGGAATTTTCTGCCCTCTCCACCATCCTCCTGAGAGGGGAGAGGGGCAGGAAGTGGAAATAATAATTGATCGAGCCTACATGGAGAAGCCTCCATAAAATCCCAGTAGTATGGACAGCCTCCAGGTTGGTAAATGCACCGCTGTATCCACACTGGGAGAGTGACACACCCAACTCTACAGGTATAGAAGCTTGTGCATTCCGGACCTTGTCAGACCTCACGCTGCCTATCTCTTAATTGGGCTGTTCATCTGCATTCTTTATCATATCCTTTAATAAACTGGTGAACGTAAGTTAAGTGTTTCCCTGAGTTCTAGGAGCCACTCTAGCGAATTAACTGAACCCAAGGAGTGGGATTGTGGAAACCTCCAATTGGTAGCCAAGTGAGACAGAAGTCATGGGTAATCTGAGGGCCTAATACTTGTGAATGGCACCTGAACTGATGTAGGAACCATCTTGTAGAACTAAACCCTTATCTTGTTGGATCTAATACTATAAGTAAGTGGTGTTGGAACTGAGTTAAATTGTAAGATGCCCAACCCCACACACCACACACAGATTGGAATTGGTGATCAGAACCATTCATATACATATATTATATATTTAATATATTTATCTCATTTATTTTTTGTCTCTCTCATTACAGTGTAAATTCCATCTGTCCATGAACTTTTGTCTATTTGGTTCACTACTATTGTCCTCATTGCCCAGAAGATTGTGTGGTACGATAAGCCTTCGATAAATATTTATTATAAATATATGTCTTATCAGTAAGGGCCATGCTGTAAGAGTATTTTGTTTACCTTCTATATAAATCTCAGCAGAGGTTGAATCTGTCCCATAGATGTTAGAAGCAAAGCAGGAGTAGCGTCCTGTGTCTTCTTCAAAGGCTTCAGCAATGGTCAATGAGTGCAGATTTCCTGCTTGGACAATATGAATGTCCGGGGAATTTTCAAGCTCCTTTCCTTCACAGTACCACCTGAGAAAAAGGGAATATTGCACATGACTGAAGTGTGAAAATTAATAACATAGATGCTCCAGATGTTCCCTAAGAAGAAAACCGTGACAACTTAGAATCAGGATATTAAATGGTATAATTTGATTGTGACAATAAGAGGGATTGGCAGTATTCAAACTACATGGACGCTTTATTCAAGAAATTGGGAAATGGCTCCTGATAAGAATGATACAACTGAGTGGGGTGCCTGGGTGGCTCAGTTGTTTAAGTGCCCAACTCTTGGTTTTGGCTCAGGTCATGACCTCAAGGCTGTGAGATCTAGCCCTGAGTGAGGCTCTGAGCTCATGAGGAAGTCTGCTTGTCCCTCTCCCTCTGCTCCTCCTGCTCTTGGACTCTCTCTCAAAAACAAATAAAGAAAATCTAAAAAAAAAAAAGAATGCTACAACTGATAGAATATGGATGAGAACGCAAATACAGCTAACCACAAGGAACAGGGTCTCTGAGGTAGAACTTGTCTTCTCTTAAAAGGACATATAGCTTTTCATACTATGCATTAAATAAGTGCTCCTTTGCTTATTTGGAGAGAATCTAAGGGATATTAAAAGTTCATTAGGTTGAGTGCATTCATTCCCCACTATGAAATTATATCTGACCTAGCTAAATGAAAAGAATTTTGTTGGGTTACTTGAGTTGTCTGAGTAAGGAGAATGGGTCATATTCTTCAGCAGTGGCCCAACGTTGGCAAATAACCAAGTTAAGTATGTTTCCATAGGTTATGATATTTTAGTTTGATTCTATATACTTGAAGTTATAAATTTTTATTATAGATTTTTGGCCAAAAATTTATGTAAATTAATACATACAATATTATTTAGGGGTGCCTGGGTGGCTCAGCTGGTCAAGAATCTGACTCTTCATTTCAGCTCTAGTCATGATCTCAGGGTTGGGAGATCGAGCCCTGCAATGGGCTTCATGTTCAGCCAGGAGTCTGCTGGAGATTTTCCCCACCTCACTTTCCTTCTGCCCCTCCCTGCTGCTCATGCATGTGCATTGTCTCTCTCTCTCTCTTTCTCTCTAAAGTAAATAAATAAATCTCTCTCTCTCTTTTTAAAGATTTTATTTATTTGACAGAGAGATCACAAGTAGGCAGAGAAGCAGGCAGAGAGAGAGGAGGAAGCAGGCTCCCTGCTGAGTAGAGAGCCCAGTGTGGGCCTCGATCCCAGGACCCTGAGATCATGACCTGAGCTGAAAGCATAGGCTTTAACCCACTGAGCCACCCAGGTGCCCGTAAATAAATAAATCTTAAAAAAATAATGTTTAAAATATGGAGGTGCATAATAAGAGAAAAAGACATCAAAACTACACAGAAATTCAATTTTGCATGTTACACATTAGCAAAACTCTAAAAGTTTGATGAGTGTTCGTCCACTCTTAGTAGGAATACAAAATGGTGCAACCCCTGTGAAAGGAATATGGCAGTGTCTGCCAAAATTACAGATGAGTTTATCTTTGGACGCAACAATCTCTAGCACAGATACACTTGCATGCATACGAAATGACAAGTGTACATGCTACTCATATAAATAGTGAAATATTGGAAAGAACTTGAGTGAAATATTGGAAAGAACTTGAGCCATCACCAGGGGTCCTATGAAATAAACTACGGTACAGCCACATAGTGGAACACTGTGCAACTGTGGAAAGAGATTGAGAAAGATCACTATGCATCAATACAGAAAGAACCCTAAGATATATAGTTAAAAATTTAACAGGGAGGTACAGGATAGGGAACATGGAGTGTTTTTGTATATTATATGGGTTGTTAGGGATTGAATTACATTTTCCCAAAGGATATGTTGAAGTCCTAAATGTTGAAGTCCTTGGGAATCTGACCCTACTTGGAAATAGGGTCTTTGCAGACACAATCAAGTTACAATGAAATGACTAGGATGGGTCCTAATCCAGTATGAATGGGGTTCTTTAAGAAGAGGAAAATCCTATGTGAAGGCAGAGACACACAGAGAAATGGTGTGTGATGGTAGAGGCAGGGACTGAAGTGAGGCAGCCACAAGCCAAGAGATGCAAGGGACCGATAGCCACTACCATGAACCAGAAGAGACAAGAAAGGAGTCTGCCCAGAGTGTCAGAGAGAGCATGGCCCTGGTGACACTTTGGTTTTGGACTTCTAGCCTCCAAAACTGAGAGTTTATTTTACCCAGTTTGTGGCTCCTTGTCACAACAGCCCAAGGAAAGTAACACGGGGGCACAAAAAGTATGGTATATTCATGTTGTTTGCATTTGCAGAAAGAAAACTGGAAAGATTGAAATGAAAATCAAAAGTGGCTCCCTATTGGAAAGGAGGGGAAATAAGGTGGATGAAGACAGATAGGAAGGAGATACCTCAATGTAGCCCGTTTTACATTGTTTTCATTTCTTGAAATAATAATTATTCATCAACATCGTAGTAAAAGTGATTAGGTGGGGAGGTGTTACCACTAGTCAATGTGAAAAATTAAGGAGTCCTGGGCAATTGCTAATCTCTACTGTAATTTCAGATCTAACCATTTGGTGTTTTAATCCCTCCCTCCCACTATTGATAAAGCAAGATTCCAAAGCAAATTCCTCCATTCTACTACTTCTCAACAGTCAAACTTTTCTCCTATTCTTCCACAAATATGTCATATTTACCCCAACATTTAAGTCTCTGCACATGGTTTTCTATCTGAGATTCTCTTCCTCTGCCTTTCAGCTGTTGCAAAGGTAGTAACTCATCCCTCAGTTTGGCTTTGATATCACCTCCTATGCAAAAAAACCTGTTACCACTAATTCTCAATGATTGTTACTTTTTAAAAAAAGATTTATTTATTTATTTGACAGAGAGATCACAAGCAGGCAGAGAGGCAGGCAGAGAGAGAGGAGGAAGCAGACACCCGCTGAGTGGAGAGCCCGATGTGGGACTCGATCCCAGGACCCTGAGATCATGACCTGAGCCGAAGGCAGAGGCTTTAATCCCCTGAACCACCCAGGCACCCCAATGATTGTTACTTTTTTCTAACTTCACTTTTTTTTTTTAAATCTGTACTATGTCATGCAAGTCTTGATGATACGCTGCCTTTATTATTCTTGATTTGAGGGATTTGTCTTCTCCCACCAGTTCACCAGACTATAAATTCTTTGAAGGTAGGGAACCACTTCATGTGCTCTTGTATAGTTCTCTGTTTCTTCTCTCCTTTGGCCATTTTATCTCATCCCATAATTTCAATTATCACCTCTATTTGGGATTACGTCCAAATCTGTCTTTCCAGAGCTGGCTTCTGGATACTTCTCCTGCCACTCTCCCTTCACTATGTTCCAACCACATTGGTCTTTTTTTCTACTCTGTGGGATTTAGGATTTTTGTTCTTCTTGAAATCCTCTTCCCCAGATCTTTACGGATACAGGTCCTTCTGGTCAGTTAGGCAGGCCTCAGCTCAAGTGTTACATCCTTGGAGAGGGCTTCCCCGACCCTCTTCCTAACATAGCCCCCTTATTCTCAGACACTCTATCATACTACCCTCTTTTGTTATCGTCACGGTACTTGTTATCTGAAATCAGTTCACTTTGTTATTGTTTGTGTCTCCCCCAGCCCACCATTGGATTGTAAAGTGTCCATGCCAGGACACTGTATTAGCTTTATTCACCAGCGTAATCCCAACAGCGCCCTGACACATGGTAGATACTCAGAAAATATGTGTTGGATTTGTTCAAAGACCAAATGATAGAAAGAATTGATAGTTAAGATTTTATTTTTTCTTTTCTTTTCTTTCTTTCTTTTTTTTTTTTTTTTTAAGATTTTGTTTATTTGACAGAGAGAAACACAGCCAGAGAGGGAACACAAGCAGGGGGAGTGGGAGAGGGAGAAGCAGACCTTCTGCAGAGCAGGGAGCCCGATGTGGGGCTCGATCCCAGATCTCCGGGATTATGACCTGAGCCGAAGGCAGTCGCTTAACCAACTGAGCCACCCAGGCGCCCCAATAGTTAAGATTTTCTAAGAATTTTGTTATTAAATTCATCAAATTCTATGTCAGTTTTTGATCTGTTGTGACAGTGCTATATGTAGCTACTGAAATGGGTTCAGAAATCTCTCAGGCATAAATCTCAATAAGATCCCAAGGAGTTTACAGGGCTCCTGGGTGGTTCAGTTGGTTAAGCGTCTGTCTTCAGCTCAGATCATGATCTCAGGGTCCTGGGATAGAGCCCCTTGTTGGGCTCCCTGCTCAGTGGGGTGTCTTCTGCTCCTCTCCCTCTGCCCCTCCCCTGTTCATGCTCTCTCTCCCTCTCTCAAATAAATAAAGTCTTAAAAAGAAAAAGACCCTGAGGAGCTTATAAGAACAAACCCTCAGAGCATGTGTAGTTCTAAATACAGTAAACATCCAGCCAAACATGATGTATTAAGCACATGTGTTTATCATTTCTAAATCAAAGCATTTCTACAGGCTATGGAAGTGCACTTGCGTGATTTTTTTTTTGAGTTGAACTAAGCATTAAATGCATAGAACAATATTTGAACTTGAAAGAACAACTGACAAAGTATGGTTATTCTGACTTGGGAGTCTGGCAGATGTTTTCTCACAAATAAAAGAAATAAGCCTGTTGTTTAAAATAAAAATAACTGATACTTTTGTTGCCAATGAAAAAAGTGGAGCTTTCAAGGAAAAATTAAAGTTGTGGAAAACTTATATCCCCCACTGTGAATTTAGGGCTTCCAAATACTTAAAGATTTTTGATAAAACCAAATGATGATATTAACACATGTGTTTTTTAAATATTAAATAATATTTAATCGTTAATATTATTTATATTATTTAATATTAAATATTAAATAATAATGTGTCAACATTTGGACAATCTGCATCACTCATTTTCCAAATTACCAATGCATGACATTATCCATTTAAAGTGCAAGATGGACAAAGGATTTTAATAGGGCAGAGTGCAGAAGTTCATTGGTAGGGTTTTAGATTTCACATTGCAGCTAACCTTTAACAAACTATTGCTAGCTGAATTTTGATATAGTACCAAAAAGGAATGCCACATTACCCGAAAGGGCTATTGAAATATTCCTCCTGTTTCCAACTACAAACCTGTATAAGGCCAGATTTTAAAAATTTACTTCAACCCAAACAACATATTTTTTATTTTTTATTTTTTTTTAAGATTTTATTTATTTGACAGAGAGAAACACAGCTAGAGAGGGAACACAAGCAGGGGGAGTGAGAGAGGGAGAAGCAGGCCCCCCGCCGAGCAGGGGAGCCTGATGTGGGACTCGATCCCGGAGACCCAGGCAGTCGTTGCCCAACCAACTGAGCCACCCAGGCGCCCCTAACCCAAACAACATATTAAAATAAACTGAATGCAGAAACAAATATGTGAATTTAGCTCTCTTCTGTTTAGCCAGATATTAAAGAGATTTGCAAGAACTGTAAAAGATTGTCACTCTTCTCACTAAATTTTTTTTGGAAAATAGTTATTTTTCATAAAATTATTTACATTAGCATGTTCATTATTGTTATTTAAAATGAATAAGAAATGCCTATTTAAAACATTTCTCAGTTTTCATTTCTAATATGGTAATTACAGATGTAACTCATATAGACAAAACCTATCTGGGCCTCAATAACTTTTAAAACTGTAAAAGGGTCCTGAGAACAAAAAGTATGAAAACTACTGGAGGATGATTTGGAAATCTAGCAGTAAATAGATAGGAAACTGCAAAAAGAGTTGAGATTGGTCTGTTCTTTAATGTTATTTGACTTTTTAAGCACTGTACCATATTAATTTAATAAAGCAAATAGAAATAACTCTTTCAAAACAAATAAACAAATACCTTCCCTTATATAAACATTATAAGGTCACCTCATTTCTTTAGGTGATTTTTTTCTTCCTTACCAAAAGGAGAGTGGAAACATCTAGAGCAATTGGACAGCCACAAAGCGATAAGTGGAATGATTCAAATACCGAAACTCATTGTCAGAAGCGTTTTTGTCCTAGTACTCAGATGGCAAGGATAGCTTCAGCCAGTCCCAAAGAACAATCAGTAACCATCACTCAGACTTTAGCACCGTGACCCACTCAGAAATAACACACTGGTCAGGCTGCTTCTCAAAAAGTATTAAACTTTGTCCAGCTCCCCTGAAGACTTTGAGGATAAGGTGGAAAACACACACTCTTCAAACATGTATCCATGTTAGGGAATGCTTTCACAGAAATGTCCCGCCCAAGGCGCGTGTTTTAGAACGCCAAAGCCTCATGACACAGAATGACAGCGGTGCCAGACGTGATTCATGGCTCAGCAGAAATGAGTCAGTGAGCTGGGAAAATCAGGCAGGTCCAAATGAGAAAGAAGGACCCGGCTTTCATGCACTCAGGATAGCTTGCCAGACCCGCTAATTTGGCTGGCTACCAAGTCTGGGAATGAAGACACTTGAAGAGACACATTTTTCAGATTTAACTGGATTTTTCGTTAGTGCTGTTATGTTACTATTTTATTAAAACGATGGCTTGGATAAATGTTATGACTCATTGCGTTAGCACATTAACGACTTCTAAATGTAATTTGGATGTGTTATTCTGACTCACCAGCAATAACGATCATTAAAGGAATGATTACTCAGAGCGTTTCTTTAGCCCTGCCCCAGCCCTTCCAATGTCCCTATCCTACCTCCTCTTATTGCCTCTCCATGTTTGTTTCCTTTACTAACCTATCTATCTCTTATAATTATACAGTGGTTTGTAGGTTTATTTGCTTAGATTTCTCTCCCTGACAGAACAGTAAACACTGCTGGCCGGAGGTAATCATGTTTGTTTCATTTATCACTTGTTTATCTGGTTCCTGGCACGATGTATAGCACAGCAGAGCTGCTCCAAAAAATGTTTGCTGTATGGATGTTAAATGAATGAATTCAAATTCAGATGATTAGAGCCTCAAGCCTGTTTTGTTTTCACTTTTCAAGAAGGTCTGGGGGTTAAAAAAGAACTTTTCTCAAATTACCTTTAACCAGCTTTGTCTAACAATGCCTGATCTCCTGTGTGAAGGGTGTAGGGCCTAAAATAGACAAAAGTAGTTTGTTGACTTCGTGATGTCCTCAGCTCTCTCCATGCGGCAAAGCGACTCTTCCCTACGCAGAGTGCATTGGACTCCAGAGTATGTGGGACAATAAGATAATAGTGGACTTTTTCTAATAAAACTCAAAAGTTATGTTGCATTTTTGCAACACAATTTGGTGTTTTGAATGTCCTGTTTGCTACTGAGTTAAACTCAAGTGTTCATGACCAATGGCTGTATTTCAATCCGGGGGCTGTGGGAGTGCAAGGGAGAGGAGAGGTCTATGCTTGAAATGGAGATTTACTGAGTTCTTCCAGGTGGAAACTTCTTGGTAACTTAAGAGAAATATAAATAAGCGCTTGGTTAATATCCAGATATCAAGACTTGGCTAATTTTAATAATAAAAGTGAGGGTTAATACAGTGAAAATGAAAACAATTCTTAAAATAAATTTTTAGGGGCGCCTGGGTGGCTCATTGGTTAAGCAACTGCCTTCGGCTCAGGTCATGATCCTGGAGACCCGGGATCGAGCCCTACATCAGGTTGCCTGCTCGGCGGGAAGCCTGCTTCTCCCTCTCTTGCTCCCCCTGCTTGTGTTCCCTCTCTCGTTATGTTTCTCTCTGTCAAATAAATAAAATCTTAAAAAAAAATAATTTTTTAAAGGAGTAATTATTTTGGGTAGGGGTGACTAGAAACTTTTTATTGTCGCCTTCTAGAATTCTTTTCTTTTTCTCATAATACTTATTACTAAATTACAACATAATTTACTTATTTATTAAATTTACTATTTATTACCTATTTCCTTCACCTCAACTAGAATAGAATATGGCAGGAATCTTTGCTTTATTTACTAATGAATCTCAAGTACCTTGAATAATTCCTGATGCATAGTGAGTGCTGAATGAATTTTTATCGAGTGGATGAACAAATGAACATACTAAATTTTTTAGTTTTCTTGATGCAATGTACTTGAATTTTTGTAATATTGTATATTTTAAAGTATAATTTTCTCTTTTTTTTCTGTTTTACTATGTTCATCTTTCTTTCAGAATAAATTCTTCTGTTCATTCAATTTGGAACCACTTTGATGGTGTTGATTTTGTTTATCCCAAGAATTGAAGTTTAGCTTAACATCATAAAATCAATATTTTTTACCATCAAAAGAATAAAGGGAAAATCATATAATGATCAATATAGATGCAAAAAATGTTTTATAAAATTCAACATCCACTCATGGTTTAAAATATTTTAATCTTTCAGGCACCTGGGTGGCTCAGTGGACTAAAGTCTCTGCCTTCGGCTCAGGTCATGATTGAGGCCCGCATCTGGTTCTCTGCTCAGCAGGGAACCTGCTTCCTCCTCTCTCTCTCTGCCTGACTCTCTGCCTACTTGTGATCTCTTTCTCTCTGTCAGATAAATAAATTTTAAAAAATTTTAAAAAATATTGGGGTGCCTGGGTGGCTCAGTTGGTTAAGCAACTGCCTTCAGCTCAGGTCATGATCCCGGAGATCTGGGATCGAGCCCCGCATCGGGCTCCCTGCTCAGCAGGAAGCCTACTTCTCCCTCTCTCACTCCTCCTGCTTGTGTTCCCTCTCTGGCTGTGTTTCTCTCTGTCAAATAAATAAAATCTTAAAAAAAAAAATTTAAAAAATATTAAAAAATAAAATAAAATATCTTAACCTTTCTAAGAAAAAGAAACAACAAAATCTTATGTAAGTGTGAAAAGTGCAAAATATTCCCTTTAAGATTATAAACAAGACTAGAACACACACTGTCACCATTTCTTTTCAATATCATACTGGAGGGCTTAACCGGTTCGTAAGTCAAGAAAATGAAATATAAGATATAGGACTGGAAAGGAAGATCAGCCCTCCAAAATCTATAGAAAATCTCTAGAATGTAGCAAGATTGTTGGTTAGAAAAACCAATATACAGGTGGAGGGGAAGGGGGTAACTGGGTGATGGGCATTAAGGAGGGCAGGTGATGTGATGAGCACAGAGTGTTATATGCAACTGATAAATTATTGAGTGCTATACCTGAAACTAATGATGTACTATATTTTTGCTTATTGAATTTATTTTTTTAAAAGATTTTATTTATTTATTTATTTGAGAGCGAGAAACACAGCCAGAGAGGGAACACAAGCAGGGGGAGTGAGAGAGAGAGAAGCAGGCTTCCCGCCAAGCAGGGAGCCCGATGTGGGGCTCGATCCCGGGTCTCCGAGATCATGACCTGAGTCGAAGGCAGTTGCTTAACCAACTGAACCACCCAGGTGTCCAGTTTATTGAATTTAAATAAAAAAAAGAAAAGAAAAAATATACACAAGTTGATCTCATTTCTCTATATAACAATCATAGAATGCAATTTTTTGAAAAAGCTATCATTTATGGAGTATGAACATGGGATATTTATGGATAAACCTAACCAAAGATTTGTAAGACTCAGAGAAAAAATTATTTAAACTATTATTTAGATAATTTAAATAGATGAAGAAATACATTATGATCCTGAATATAAAACCTCTATATTTTATATTTATTTAAAAAAAAAGAGTGAGAGAGAGAGGGAATAAATAGGGAGTAGGGATGGGGGAGAGGGAAAGAGAGAAACTCAGGGTGACTCCCTGCTGAGTCTTCATCTCAGAACCCTGAAATCATAACCTGAGCCGAAGTCAAGAGTCTGATCACAACTGACAGAGTCACCCAGGTGCCCTGAAGCCTCGATATTTTAAGATGTCAAATTCCACTTAAATTAGTCTACAGATCCAATGCAATCCCCAAAACCTTAATAAATTAAAAAATTCTCATGAAATCGGACTTACATTGTAGAGGAAAAGGCCAAGAAGAACTAAAATTACTTAAAATGAAAAAGCTGGAAATAAGAATTATGAAAACTCTATTGTGATGAGATAAATAAACCACAGGAAAGGAATAGAAAGCCCAGAGCTAGATCGACACATTTATAGATTTCTGACTTATAATGGAGCTGGCATTATAGATCATTTTGGGGGGGATATACTTTCCAATAAACTGGAGCTGAAACAGTTGCTTATCCAGTCTAAAAAAACTTAAATGGATCCTCTGCTTTACACAATACACAAAAATAAACTTTAAATGGATTAGAAACTTAAATGTGAAAGATAAGATTTCAAAACTTTTAGGAGACAATATATAAGAATATTTTACTTTGAGGTTAGGAAAAATTTCTTAATCTAGACATTACTATAGAAACCAAAAGCACAAAAAATTAATTTTATACCAAAGTTAAAAATATCTAATTATTCAAGATACCATAGAGAAAATAAGAAGACAGGTTAAGCAAGGAAAGGATATTTTCATAACATATATGTCAATATGTCACATGATTAGTACCCTAATCATATTTTTAAAAGTCTTACAAATCAATAAGAACAAATCGACAGAAAAATGAATGAAAGATGTAAAGAGGCCCCTCATATAACTGAACCCTGAATGGTCAATAAACATAGTTTTTAAAATTCTCAACTTCATCAATACAAGACAACACTTCATACCTATCTGAGTGGCAAAAATTTAGAAGTCTGATCATATCCATATTGGCAGTGAGGTAGAACAACCAGAACTCTTATATAATATTGGTGGGAATACAAGATGAAAGAATTCCTTTGGACAAATTTGGTATTATAGTAAAGTTGAAGTTGTGCGAATCCCATCAGTAATTCCATGCCCAGACATACTCATGTACCAGGAGAATATATTAGAATGTTTATAATAATATTGTTCATCTTAGGAAAAAACCTAGACACAACCCAAATGTACATAAACAATACAATCCTCTAGTCTTACAGTGAAATGCTATATAATGATGAAAATGAGTGAATTAGAGTTACATGCAACATCATGGATATAGTTTTTGGAGGAAAAATCTCAAGCAGCAGAAGAATATAAACATCATGACCACTTACAAAAAGAAAAACTTTTAAATATATAAATTTCACTAATACTATTTTTTTTAACTTTATATTATGGAAACTATCGAACATCCACAAAGTAGAGCCTGTGTTATCATGAACCACCACGCACACATCTCTTAGTTTCAACAAATTATCCACAAATGGCAAAGGTATTTCTTTTATATTCTCCACTTTTTCCCACCTTGAATTATTTTAATGTAAGTCCAGGATTTTTTGTCATTTCCCCTGTAAATGCTCTCATACCAATGTTGTTTAGGGACATAAAAATATGTCGTAAAACTATGAAGAAAAATTGTTAAGAAAAAATTAAAAAGAAAACACAAGATTTTAACTAGTGATTACTTTTGAGAGGGGAAGAAGGGATAGGATTAGGAGGACAGCAGTCTTAAAAATAATGGTAATGGGGGCACACAGATGTCTGTGCTATTATTCCTATCCACGACACACACATGTGCACACACATATATATTCTTCAGTATGTATTCAAAATATGCTCCAGAAAACAATTCAGGCAATTCAGTCTGTTGATCTGTGTCCACTTTGGGAGTATATATGAAGTCAAGAGTCTGATAAATAAAGTTGGTAGGCAATGGCAGGAACTTTTATCAAAGCCCTTGGAAGAGCTTCACTTATAGCCTCTGGGGTCTGTGGGGGTACAGAGGCTTATACCCAATTCTTGCCTCAGAAACTTTTAAGGTGAAAGGATATTTAGTGTTGCCCACGAGGGAAGAACAAGAGAGAGAGTTTCAATGGAAGCAGCCTAGATTTCCAAGGTTTTTTGGGGAAAAGATGTGGGTTTCCCGTGAACCAAGTGGACACCACAGAAACTAGCCTGGTGTTCCACCTCAAAACAGAACTCGCCTCAAAGAACCACCTACAAGGGTGTGGTGACTGCAACAGAGAGAGTGTAAGGAGTGTACTGTTGGAGTAAGAACTAAGGAGCAGGTCCTGAAATGTTACCTGGAGATTGCAGCATCTGGGTCAAGGAACAGAGTGTGGGGAAGATCCCTCCCACTGAGGAAGGTTCCAAAGAATTGCGAAAGTTCTCAGTGGCATATAGCAGTTTGTTAAAATACAGCTGTTTTGGCCTCACTTTTAGAGATCCTGATTCAGTAGGTATAAGGTAGAACTACAAATCTACATATTCACCACGGTCCCAGTTGATGCTGAGCAGCTGTTTCCTCAGCCCACTTTGAGTAGCAGGATCTCGGAAACTCTCAAAACATAGCCTCTTCCCCCTCTCTGGACTTACCTCAAAACATTTCCTCCTCACTGTGCTCTGGTGACCCGAGTTCCTTCAGTTCCTTAAAGTCAGCGATGGCGTAGCAGCCTTAAGAGCTTCAAATCTGCTGTTCCCTCACTGAGACACTTTTCCCTAAGCCCCACTTTGCTGGGCTAACTCCTAGGGATCTTTTATTTCTCAGCGTGAACACTGCTTTGTAAGAAAGCCTTCCTCAGCCTACCTATAAGGTTTGGTGCTTTCACTATATGTACCCTCCTTTATCACATTTATCACAATTGCAATTATGTAATAATTTGGAGGAATTTTTTTTTATTGTCTGTGTTCCTACTAGACCCTAAGGTCCACGAAGGCAGGGAATTTTTCTTGTTTTTGCTGTTTTAATCTTAGTGCCTATAACAATACATGGAACATAGTAGGCATTTACTATTGGTTGGATAAATGAATGAATGTAGGCATCTAGATTTTCCCAAAAGGTAGAAGAAAAAGCCCCTAAATAATGTGATAGTTCAAAAATATTTGTGTAATGAGAGCGCCTGGGTGGCTCAGTTGGTTAAGCGACTGCTTTCAGCTCAGGTTATGGTCCTGGAGATCCAAGATGAGCCCCACATCGGGCTTCCCGCTCCAAGGGAAGCCTGCTTCTCCCTCCCTCAGTCCTTCTGCTTGTGTTCCCTCTCTAGCTGTGTTTCTCTCTGTCAAATAAATAAATAAATAAAATCTTTTAAAAAATTTTGTGTAATATATTAGACTACATATCATATACAATTGTTTATAATAATATTTTTATAACTCCCCTGTGTCATTTAAAATATCCTTTGTTTTTGTAACTAATTATTCCCTGAGCATGTCACTTGCAGGCTAATATCCAGAAGTAGCAATAGCAAAACTGAGCAGCCAAAGCATGCACTGATTTATAAAGGGTAAATTTGTGCTGCTTCAGATGGTTGTGTACAAGCAAACATATTCAGTGCGACCCAGCTGTACATTCCTGGGAAAAGAATTTGAAGTCAGGATACAAAAAGGGATCACAGCCATTTGCTGTGAATTCCAACAGATGCTTTCATCTGTGGGTAATGCATGAATGCATTTCATTTTCTAAGGCACCTCCTCCCATGAAGCTATGTCCAAGATTAACAAGCTTTTCCAAAAGGCTACCTTCAGTGATGTAGGATCTCCCCTCTACAAAACAAAACAATTTCTGCCCAATTAACTTGGAAATCAACAAATACACCAAAAAACGATTTTTCAATTTGCTAAACCAGAGTTACAAGAGCATGGATAACATACTGATTACACAAAGGGGCACTCAGATCCAAGGTCGGACCTTAGTTGCCGGGTACGCTTATTACCCTTTTCTTGCAAAAATAGTGAAAAGGATACTTTTCTTATTGACTGTCACGTTCCTACACGGCAAACCAAAATGTCTCATTATTTTAATGCATTTTAAAGGTATTCTCTGGATAAAAGTCTGTTCTCCTGGGTTCTCTGGAGATGCCTTAGGAGTTTGGGGCTTCTTCCATCCCTAGTGCTCTTCAATCTCAAAAGCTCTCATTTTATCCTTTAAAAATGTGTGTCTGTGTGTGTGTGTGTCTGTGTGTGTGTGTGTCTGTGTGTGTATCTGTGTGTGTCTGTGTGTGTGTGTCTGTGTGTGTCTGTGTGTGTGTCTGTGTGTGTGCGTGTGTGTCTGTGTGTGCGTGTGTGTATCTGTGTGTGTGTCTGTGTGTGTATCTGTGTGTGTCTGTGTGTGTGTGTGTCTGTGTGTGTGTCTGTGTGTGTGTGTGCGTGTGTGTCTGTGTGTGTGTCTGTGTGTGTGTCTGTGTGTGTGTTGGGATAACACGTAACAGATTCACTGCGGGGAAAAAACTGGGAGGAGGAGTTACTGCTAAAAGAAGAAGAAGGTTGGAAAACAGTACTCCAGTCTGGTACTAGTAAAAGTTAGTTCCAAGTGTTACCTTTTTATAGACAGTCCCTTTGTAATTACAGAGATACTGTGTCTGTCCAGGTCATTCCTTGGAATGTCTCCAGTTTCACTACCCTCTCATTTGACCTTCAGTCCTGCATTTCCGACTGCCTATTGGATATCGCCCCTTGGTCTCCTCAGACTCAAATCATCAACTCTGCCATACGTCAGCCACTTCCTTCGTTTACTCAGTCCTCGCCAGTGACCCCACTATGCTCTCAGGCACCTGGCTTCAAAAGTGTGGAGTAACATTTTTTACTCATCCTTCCTAACCAGTCAGCCACCAAGTTTTGTTGATTCCTTTTCTTCTAAATCTTGCTCACTCACAACTTTTCTCTACTTTCCCACGGCCCCCATTCAAATTCGATCAGCACCTCTGACGCCTGGGATACCTTCCACAGCTTCCTAAGCGACCTACTCGCTTCATTCTTTTCAAGTCTAACTCATCCTTAGAGACTAATTCTACTTAAATGCTCCCTTTCATCTTGGTACTTCTCTATACACACCTTGTAAATGGTTTCCAGGTGGTTTTGAAACTAAGTCTATTCTGTTTGGCTTTCAAGGCTTTGAAAATCAGCTGGCTCTACTATCTTTTCAGGTTAGGCCAGTCTCCTCCCTGTCATATAAAAAATATTTCTCTTCCAGTGTCTGTGCTATATATGAACATGTTAAATTGACCTGGCCTGAAAGGACCCATCCCGATGCCTACTTCTCTTGTCTTTGCTCACCTGTTACCCCATGTTCTTCACATAGCCAAGGAACTTGCAGTTCCTTGAAAACACTTGTTTTTAGACCATTGCACTTGCTTCCTCCTCCACCCTCGGTCTCTTCAAACTAAAGACCCCTCCGTTGTGAATGCTTTCTTTCTCCTGCAGTCAAGGCAAAATAAATACACTTCCTTTGAGCCACAGTTGTGTTCTCTACATACTTCTGTTATAGCCCTTATCATATAATATTGCAACATTTTGATTACATTCCTGTCTGATTGCTCTTTTAGATTGTGAGCTACCCTCTCAGAATAGTTTTAGACTTGGTTTCAAAACAAGGGCCCTGACCTCCAATAGCTCACGGTTGTTTCGTACTCCCAGTGAGTCACTTTAGTAATTCAATAGGTATTTGTTGAATGATATGAATAATGAATAAATGAATAAATGAATACATTTCTTCCTAAATCCTCTCACTCCTTCTCATCCTATATGTCTGAAGCCTTCTTTGATCTTTCTAGTGCTCTATCCCTTCTCTGAAGCCTGCTAGTTCTTACGGTTTTGTACTATACAAATTTGGATGCTTTCTTTTTTTAAAAAAATATTTTATGTATTTATTTGACAAAGAGAAACACAGCGAGGGAGGGAACACAAGCAGAGGGAGTGAGAGAGGGAGAAGCAGGCTTCCCGTTGAGCAGGGAGCCCAATGTGGGGCTTGATCCCCAGTCTCCGGGATCATGACCTGAGCCGAAGGCAGTCGCTTAACCAACTGAGCCACCCAGGCGCCCCTTGGATGATTTCTTTAGTTGAATCACAAGCTCCTTGAGGCCAAGAACATGTCTTATATTGTCTCTGTCACTGCAATAATCAAAGTGCAGAGCACATAGTAAAAATATATTTGCTGTCCAATTAATAAGAGGTATGTAAACTCTGGACATAGGACAATAATGACAGCTAATAGAAAATTCTAAACTTTTTATAATATAATTGCTGCCATAAATTAAGTACTAATTCATTCAGAAAATATTTAGTGAATACCTAGGAATTTCCTGGCACCAAATCCGTGGTTGGAATACAGGCATGAATTCTATCAGTAAAGAAATTCTTCCAGGTAAAATTAGTATTGCTACATAGAAGCTGTGTAAATTTTTTTCACTTTAAAAGTTTGTAAATTTGTATTTGGTTGATTAAATAGTTCTTGAGTGACACTAGATTACTTTGTGTTTTGGGGGAATGGGTATTTTATAATTCTTCTGGCTGATTTTTCTCACAGAAACACTGAATTCTTTTTTGCATTTGAGATTGTCACAGTCAAGAAATGGGGAGAAT
Source organism: Spilogale gracilis (assembly GCA_004023965.1). Taxonomy (NCBI): domain Eukaryota; kingdom Metazoa; phylum Chordata; class Mammalia; order Carnivora; family Mephitidae; genus Spilogale; species Spilogale gracilis. Next base: position 34,404 of record PITA01012225.1, read on the forward strand.
CAGTCCTGAATGATCTGGTCTAGTCTTTGTGGCTTTTTTGGGTCCATTCTATGTTCAGAAATTAGTGGGTTGGACAAGATTAATGTAAGTAAGTTGTATATGTACTATAACTTGAGTACTCAACAGCTTACTTAGACTGACAGATGTCACTGAGTTATTTCCATCATGGTGCTGTGAGGACATCTCACCAACATTACCAACAAGAGTCCTAGAGAGTGTCATCATGCATGCTTAGAATAGAAGGGGAGATACTTCCCTGTGTCCTACAGCTTCAGCCCTTGGTCATATCTTAGGCCAAAAACACTCCTGATTTAAACTGATTGAGTTCTTGTTTTCCTGTTTCTTTATACATTAGTTTACTTAACGTTTCTTAGTGATTACTCTGGGCCAGAAAGATACAAAGGAGATATGAAGGTGTTCAAGATACAAAGGAGAACCCCTGCCCTCAACAAGCTCATTTGGATAACTGGATAGTAGTGTATATGACATCGTAGAAATAATATTTAACATTGCATTATGAAACCAAAATTCAATATATGAATTTGTCCTTGGGCTAAAACTCTTGAATCAATAGGCAAATATTAATAAAACTATTATTATTAATACTATTACTGTCCTATAAGATAAATATGTGTGAGAAAAAGACAAGGCCTTGTTTACACATGTAGAATAAATGCTAAATAGTAATGAAGTCATTCTACTAGTAAATAAATGGTTAGGAAGTGATTGTTACAGGACTCTAAATACCAGTAATTCTCTACAAAAGCAACACACTTAAAGCACTTTATTCACATATTATTACATTGCAATATTAGTTTGCAAATGTCACCCTAGGGCTGAGGCCAGATCTAGGTTTGTGGGACCTGAACCTCATAAATGTGGAAGGGACCACAAACTTAAGCACAGTTTATGAAAATGGGGAGCCCTGAGGCTTAAGCTTCATTTGCTTCAAAGAAAAGCTAACTGGTAGACACATAAAAGATTTAATATCCTCTCTACTCATTAGTCATATTAGGGAAAGACTTGGGCATTAGGAAGAATAGTATACATTAAGCTCTTATGAAAAAGTTTATAATAAATATAATACATGTAAAATGAATCTTTAAATTGATCTTACTTAGCTACAACCTTGTTCTATCTTTATTCTATTAGCTTTTATTCTATCATTTGGCTTTCTTTAAAATTGAAAAAATACCTCAGGTATTCATTGAGTGTAGGTCCTGAATACTCTTGTTTTAAGCTTCAGGCTGTAGACTTATGCTGTCCAATACTTTAGTCACTGGCCATATGTGATATTGGGTACTTGAAATGTGGCTAGTGCAACCTAGGACCTGAATTTCAAATTATACTTAATTTTAATTAATTTAAGTTTAAAAACTGATAATTTTGCTGTTATGAAATTTTGAAGTATGTTTGGAACAACTTGAGTATGCTAAGCTACTTTTTCAGCTGTAAATGTCATGAAATCTAAATGCAGATTAAGTATTTCCTAGGAAATTAAGCAGTTAAACTGAGATGTGCTGTCATAAGTGTAGAATTCACACTGAATATCTTATTAATAATTTTATATTGATTACCTATTGAAACGATAATATTTTAATATTGATATACTTATTTTAAAAAGTTTATCTCACCCAGTTCTTTTTTCTTTTTGAAAATGTGGCTACTTGAAAATTTTCAATTGCGTAATATGGCTAATATTATATTTCTATCGGAGAGTGCTACATTAGACTCTGACTTTTTCTCAAAAGGAGTATAGAGTTTTTGAAACCACATACTCAAAAGACAAACTTAGGAGGATCAGGGTAGATGGAAAGTAATTACCAAACATTACTAATGGGATATTTTTTACCTCACTTGAGGTGGTGGAATTCCTACCACTATGCAATCCAACTGCACTCTGGTTCCTTCTGGAACTTCTCTGCTCCGTAACTTTTGAGTGAACCGAGGAGGTTGCCCCAGAGGTTCTTCATAGTACAAAGATGAAGGTGAAGACCCTGGGGTGGTGTCTCCACCCGCCGCCTCACCCGCAGCCTGCTCTGCTTCCCGCCGCTTGGCTTCCTGCCTCTCAAGGGCGTGATTCACTTCATTATCTCTAGTATCTGCAGGGATAGGGATGGGAACAGAAGATCTTTCTCTTCTTTCTGAGATATCTGACAAACTGGAGCTATTTTCCTGCATAAGTTTGTTTTGAGATTCCAATTTACTCTTGTGGTTTTTACAGGCACGAGGTCTAATCCTTTTGGAGCTATGGGCCTTGAAAAGGGACGACAGCTCTTCAATGAAATCAGCAGCCTTATTTAAGAACACTTTTTTGGACTGGGTTTCAGAACTATATTGTGGTCTTTTTGCCTCCTGGGTGTTCTCTTTAGAGCAGGTAGGACTGTGAGAGTTATCCTGACAGAAGCTGGGGTCAAAACTTAATTTAGGTGAGTGTTTCATTTGATCAGATGAAAGACGTTTTCTAGCTTGAGCTTCATCTGCTTTCTCCAGAGGGTCATGATTGATGGCCAGTCTTGCCAGATTGACACTTTCATCTAATTCTTCTTGGCTCAGGAAGGCTGACAGATCCGTAAGGTCATCTTGGCCTCCTCCTCCTCCTTCAGCAGCTCCAGAAGGATTGCCAAAATGGAAAGGGTGGGAGGACGGTTCTGCTCGACTCCGCTCATTGTTTCCCCGATGTCTAGTTTCCGCTAAGTAGCTCTCTCTTAGAAGTTGAGATATAGAAGTAGAAGCTTCTATGCTGTCGTCCTGCATGCTGTCACAGAATAATAATAATGACAAAAAGTTGGGTCATTTCTAAAGCATAGTAGGTCTATAAGCATGATGGAGTCTTAAGAACGTAAAGTTTGAGATAAAAAGTTGCCTGATTTTGATATTTCTACAAAATTTACATTAAAGACTTAAAGATTAACCTCAAATTATAAAAAAGGGGGAATTGAATGGGATTGCCCTCAAATATAAAATAAAAACATGGGTGATAACCACTGTATTAAGTTCTTTAATACAAGTTCAATTGTGAAAGCTATAATGTAACTATACTGTATTAAATATAATTTCTAAGCACAATTTTGATAATATCTATAAAGGGCTTTAGTTATAAAGACCTTTCGTACACAGAGATTTGCTCTCCATACTCTGCCTTTTACCTTGAATGCAGTAAAATGATAGAGATTGAAAGACACAGACAGCAGTTTCTCATTTCATTCATAAAAAGCCCTATATAAACTGACATTATCTCCTATGGTTTCAAGACTTTTTCATTCAGCTTCACCCACGCTGGTTTCTTATTTTTTTCTGAAATATTCCAAAGTCACATCTGAAATGCCCCAGAATATTAGACTTGCTGTTGCCTGTACCTGGAACATCTTCTTTCTGAAGAAGAAAGAGAACTAACAGAACTTCTTTCTGACAGTGCAATGTGACTGACTTCTCACTTCCTTCAAGTATCTATCTATTCTCTCCTCAGTGGTTCTTTCTTTCTGGTCCAACATAAGACAGAAATCCCCTTCTGCTTACCCTTTTTACCCAGTTTGGTTTTCCCAGTACCACTTATCTCTATGAGAAGTCTCTGGCATGCACATTTTTAGCAGCTTGTCATTTTTCTCCCACTAAAATATAACATCCACCAATGTAAGGACTTTGATCCTAATGTATAATTGTTAAACTAATGAATAGATTCTTCTTTGAAATGGAAAAAAAGATACTGACAACATAATCTCATTTAGTTACTGAAACATCAATTTGATCCAGTTCATGAAAATAAATAACGCTTTTGGTTTTTGACTAGAGAAAAGTTGTTTAAATTCAATGTTGTTTATAGGTTCAATCTGCTCTTGAAAGGTGCAACAATTTAGCCTTTTCAAATAAGGTATAATTAATTTAATTTCTATGAAGATATGAGTTAGAGCCTAGATTTTAAAAAATCTCTTATATAACATTGGTGAAGAGAGGATAAAGGAGACACGGAAATGAGGTTCAATATAGGATACCCCTATACTGTATTTCACTGTATACTCTTTTTTGGCTTTTGAATGTCATTTATATGAGGATATTATTGATTCAAAAAAATAAATAATTTTTTAAATATTAAGAAAACACTACAGTAACTTTGTTCAAAACCCCCCTGAACTAGAGAGTTTGGTAATATAAAGCAACTTTATATCATTAACATTTTATCATTTATTTAGTCACACATTTACTAGAGGGATGGCAAACTGATGACCTGTAGGCTGTTACTTCTCTCTTTCCTTAAAAGAACAGCTAATAGAGTATAGTGCTCTTCCCATGGATCTTGACTTTCTTAACACTCTAAGTCCTTCAATCAGAGATAGTCACAGAGATGAAGACCATTTGCCATTCTTGGCTACTTATGTGCCACAGCCTGTACAGGATCATGATCTGAGCCGAAGGCAGTCGCTTAACCAACTGAGCCACCCAGGCGCCCCGGAACTGCTCTAATTCTTGAGCTTTTAGAGTGCTATCCAAAACTAACCTCTAAATTGGCAAAGTAAGCGGTCACCTTGAGAGGGCAATTAGAGATGGCTGAAAGGATTGCCTAGAGCCAAATATTTTTCCACATGCTTGTTCCAGCCTGAAATTGCCACTACTGAAGTCATTTGTTTGGGTGAATTCTATTGTGCCTGAAAGATGAGTTGAAAATCCAAAGGTGCTGGATGAGTGCAAAGATTTATCTACGAATCTTCATCACAGTACAGATGATAGTATTAAAAAATTGGAACCATGTTCAATCAGAAATTAGTTAATTAAACTACAAAATACTCATGAAATAGAACTATCCAGCTATTTTAAATTTAGTATAAATAAATGGTAGGACCGTAAATGATATACAAAATAGTATATGAAAGTATAATTGATATATCAATTGAAAATTTGTCTCATGTGTGCATTAACATACAGAAGAAGAGCTAAAGATATGTAATATATGGTGCAAAATGCTATTTTAAAATGTAATATACTGAGCACCTGGGTGGCTCAGTGGGTTAAAGCCTCTGCCTTCAGCTCAGGTTATGATCTCAGGGTCCTGGGATTGAGGTCTGCATCGGGCTCTCTGCTCGACAGGGAGCCCCCTCTTCCTCCTCTCTCTCTGCCTGCCTCTCTGCCATCTTGTGATCTCTCTCTGTCGAATAAATAAAATCTTTAAAAAAATGTAATATACTGATGAAAAATCCTCCTCATTTATTTTTTTTAAGGTTTATTTATTTATTTATTTGACAGAGAGAGAGATCACAACTAGGCAGAGAGGCAGGCAGAGAGAGAGGAGGAAGCAGGTTCCCCACCGAGCAGAGAGCCCGATGCGGGCCTCAGTCCCAGGACCCTGAGATTATGACCTGAGCAAAAGGCAGAGGCTTAACCCACTGAGCCACCCAGGTACCCCCTTCTCATTTATAAATTAACTATTTCATTAGCCTCATTTGAATTTCTGTATATACAATTGACCCTTGAACAATGTGGGAGCGCCAACCCCTGTACAGTCAAAAACCCAAGTATCACTTTTGATTCTTCCAAAACTTAACTACTAATAGTCTACTATTGACCAGAAGCCTTACCAATAGCATAAACAGTCATTAAAACATATTTTGCATGTTTACTGTACACTGTATTCTCACAATAAACTACTCTATAAAAAATGTTTTAAGGAAATCATAAGGAAGAGAAAATGCATTTACAAGCACTGTATTGTATTTTTTAAAAAAAATCTAAAATAATCCATTATAAGTGGGCCCACACACAGTTCAAGGCCATGTTGTTCAAGGGCCAACTGTATTTAAATGTAAGGGGGAAATTAGGTGATTTATAGATCAGAATGGTCTTCTATTAGTTGAACATTACTGTATATTGTGTTTTATTGTAACTTTGCCTCTAACTCTGTATTCTAAGATGGCTTTTATCTCAAGGCCACGTGGAATGAGCATTACTGGCCTTGGAATCAGATCGGTTTTCAAATTCTGGTTTTATGAACTCTTAGCATTTGTGTAACTTTGAAAAAATTACTTCTGAGGTTTTTTTTTTTTTATTACTTCTCTGAGCTTTAGATTCCTCATCTGTAAAACATAGATAATACCTAATTTCTGGGAGGGTGAAGTTAATAACATTATGAATGCAAAGCCCTTAAAACAGGGCCAGCCCTTGTAACAGATAGTCAAATGATGTTAGTAAAAAACAATAGGTAGGGGCTCCTGGGTGGTTCAGTCGGTTAAGCATCTGCCTTCACTTTGGCTCATGATCTTGGGAGTCCTGGGATTGAGCCTTGCATTGGGCTCCTTGCTTAGCAAGGAGCTCTCTCTGTCTCCCTAAACCCCTACGCCTTGCTTGTTCTCTCTCTCTCTCAGGTAAATAAATAAAATCTTTAAAAAAAATATTTAAGTAAAGGTGATGTTAATGTTGAAAAATTTTCAAGAACTTTATATTTATGGCAGAAATAGGAAAGAAGGGGCG
>PITA01012225.1:40962-63179 GCA_004023965.1 Spilogale gracilis
TCTCTCACTCCCCCTGCTTGTGTTCCCTCTCTAGCTGTGTTTATGTCAAATAAATAAAATCTTAAAAAAAAAAAAAAAGAAATAGGAAAGAAAAATACCCATAATAGTAATCACTGGTCTCTGTAAGCACTTTTGTTTCCTTTCTAAAGAAAAGAAGCCAATTGGGGTGCAAATGTATGTCTGTTCTTTTCTTTTTAAAGATTTTATTTATTTATTTGACAGAGAGATCACAAGTAGGCAGAGGCAGGCAGAGAGCAGAGGAAGCAGGCTCCCTGCTGAGCAGAGAGCCCTATGCTGGCCTTGATCCCAGGACGCTGAGATCATGACCTGAGCCGAAGGCAGAGGCTTAACCCACTGAGCCACCCAGGCGCCCAATGTATGCCTGTTCTGATGCTTTTGGTTATAAGAAATTATTATGATAACAAAACTTTCAAGTATTCAAAATAAAGAATTGCTTTAATGTCTTAATTTAATTAATGCTTAATTAATTTATTTAATGTTCTTTAGTGTAGTGTCTATTACCGAAAACTTTGGAGTTAGATGTGGTTCAGATCCCAGTTTTGACACTTTCTGGCTGTATAAACTCAACAAAGTCACTTCACCTGTATAATGCTCAGCTTAGATATCTGCAAAACAGGAATAATAACACCAGCCATCTCATAGATTGAAGTCATGATCAAATGTACTTGGCATTTAGTAAATGTTCAGTAAATGGTAGTTGCTATTATTATTACTGTTAAATAACACCTATAGTGACGAACCACGATAAGAAATGGAAGTAGAGCTAGTGAACCGGTTGACCCTAGGACAAAGTCTGAAGAGCAGCTGAGCTGCAGATTTGCAGTTAATTCAACACCATCTTTACTCTATTGAAATACATGTAGTCTCATCAAAGGACTGTGCTGTCTGCAGATCTTTGCATGCATTTTGTTTGTTTAGGCAGTTGCGTATCCCCACCTCCCTCACTACCTTACTGAACCAAATACTATGTAGTCTACAGTTCTTAGCTGAGACATTGCTGTGGGATTTCTTCCTTGTTCTGGGTTGGGTACCTCTGCAATGTGCTCCCAACGCTCTCCGTCTTTACCGGAGATAAACATATTAAACATATTAAATTTGCCTATTTACTTTTCTGTCTACCTCACTTTGTTTTTGTGAACTGTCATCTCTGTGCACACACAGCACATAGAAGTGGATCAATAAATACCTGTTGAATTCTTTTGTTCATTAGAATTTCCTATTAAATCTATTTTTGTTTACCTTTTATTCTAATTGCAGGATAAAGTCAGACAAATAGAAATTGTATTTGCAAAAAAAAAAAAACTTAGAAAGGAAAAATATAAACTGGTAAAAGCAACAATCACTTCAAGGTGACTTTCGAATGAAAATTTGTGGTGGATAAAATAACTGTAATTATGCTTTTCTTTCATACCAGAAGTATCAAAGAATATCTGATTATAATCAGAAACCTGGGTTTGAATTCCAGCTCCCACACTAAATAACTGTGTCATCTTGAGCAAGTCATTTAATGCATCTAAGTCTCAATTATTCCCATCTTTCCAATGGGATAATAGCAGTTCTATTTTAGGAGGTAGTGAAATGAAAATGCATATATAAATTGTTACGCTCATAAATATTACCTATAATAGTAAATAAGAAAATATATCATTTTCTCTTTCAAGCATTAATGTAAAAACTACCTGTTTTAAAATTTGTACTTTTTTTAAAAAAAGATTTTATTTATTTATTTGACAGAGAGAGAGAGAGAGAGATCACAAGTAGGCAGAGAGGAAGGCAGAGAGAGAGGAGAAAGCAGGCTCCCTGCTGAGCAGAGAGCCCAATTGGGGCCTTGATCCCAGGACCCTGATATCATGATCTGAGCCGAAGGCAGAGGCTTTAACCCACTGAGCCACCCAGGCACCCAAAATTTGGACTTTTAAAAAGCCCAAATGCTATTATGGAATATGTAGCTTTCATTTATTCATCCACTAAATATTTATTGAGCATCTACTATGTGCCAGGCACCATATGGATTCAGCAGGGAACAAATGACAAAGTCCCTACGTATAAGGAGTCGACATTCTAGTGGAGAAGACATACATGTTAAGAAGAAAAATAAATAAGGCCAGGGAATAGAGAATGAAGGGGGAGAGAGGAAGTATGCTATTTGAGCTGGGAAGATCAGACGTTGCTTCTAATGTAGTGGAGAAGTTAGTCCTGTGACCATCTTGTAGGGGCGGGGAGTGCTGGTGGTGGAGAATGTTCCTAACTGAGAAGTTAAGTGTTAAGGCAAAGGGAGGTGAATGTTTGCTGTGTTTGGGTCAAGCCCATTGTGCCAGGAGGTGAAGGAAAAAGAAGAGTAGAAGAAAAAGAAGCCAGAAAAGTACAAAGTTAGATCATGTGAGGCCTTGCCGGCCATGGGAAGGACTCTGAATCTTATTAGACGTGTAATTGGGGAAGGATTTTAAAGTTTTAAGAAGCAGATGACAACACATTGTATTTGAAAAAAACGAATCATGGCTGTTATGCAAAGTATCCAGCTGAAGGGAGCAAGCGTGGAAACAAGCCATCAGTCAGGAGCCTCGCGATACGCCATGCAAGAGATGATGGTGGCTTGGGTCAATGAATGGTACCAGTGGGAAATGGCGAGGAATGATCGGATTTGAGGTATTTTTTAAAAGTGGAGGCAGTATAATTTGTTAGTCAACTGAAAGATAGGAGAGAAAGAGCAGAGTCAAGGGTGACTCCAATATTTAGGGCCTAAGAGACTAGGTGAGTGGTGGAATCATTTCCTTGGATGAGCAGGTTTCAGGAAAGGAAATTAAGAATTCTCTTAGACATTTCATCCGAGATGTTCAGAGTGACACTGCACTTTGTTTCCTTCTTTCTGCTTCTTACAAAATTGAAACAGACTTAATGCCACTTTCAAAATAAGAATGAGTGAGTAACTGCCCTTGAAAATAGATCATGGTTAAGGTGAAACTGTCCTAGGTTGAAAATGAAACAATGTGTCATCAATAACCAACACAGATTTTAGTAAGTCATATAAACTGATTTGGTGACAATGAAGGCTTATTCACCATTCTTCACTTTACTTTGCTAAATAGCTCTTTCCTTTTCCCTGGGATTTCTCCTGATGAAAGGATCTGCCCTGAGAACTTGCTGAAAATTAAGGGTCTGGTTCATAATAACAAAACTTGGTATTGATACCTTTGGGCCTGTTTCTCAACTCATGTTAACTGGGCACCACCTTTTTTGTAAGCTCTAAGAAGACTTTGTTGAAAATATTATTTAGTATACATCCATCTTTGAGTTATAATATGAATATTTAAACTGGAGTATTGACCAGGGAATTGACAAAACCTAATATGAAATAATTTGGACTCAAGCATAAACACTGAAGATATCTAAACAAATTTAGATATCTAAATGAGAAAACAAATCTGGTTTCTAGGTAAACAAAAAATAGCTTAATGTTTAATAATTAATTATTCATGTAGAGAGCTGGAATAGGACAAGATAAGACATCTTTAAGTAACTCACCTATAAAATGAGGATGAACAGAACTACCCGGCTTACTTCATACTTTTGTTTGTGAAAACACTTTAAGAACACGTTTTAAAAATGCAAATTGAAGTGATAATTTTCTGCTGATGTGTAATTATCATACCTAGAGTGTTTTGGGGGTAGAATCATCAACAAAATTGGCTTTGCCTCCCTCTCTTTAATGCTGGTATTGACCCATTTGTCTTGCCTTCTCTGTCCTGTATCTAATTCAGTTCTTTCGGAGAAACTTGCTGAGCCAAGAACCAAATCCCATTGCATAGGAACTAGTCCTGGAGGGTTGGGTACAGATCATCTTTTAAAAATTTGGCTGCAGGGACGCCTGGGTGGCTCAGTTGGGTAAGCATCTGCCTCTGGCTCAGGTCATGATTCCAGGACCCTGGGATTGTGCCCTATGGGGCTCCTTGCTCAGCAGGAAACCCGCTTCTCCCTCTGCCTGCAGCTCTCCCTGCTTGTGCTCACTCTCTGACAAATAAGTAAAAATCTTTAAAAAAAAAAAAAGGTGCAAAAAAAGAAAGGGACATTAATTTAAAAAAGAGTTCGCTATAGATGGGATGCACTTTGAGATAAATCCTTCATTATTATAATTTCTATCCCATTAATATTACAGGGATCACCCCCATCTTAGTTTTATTTCTAGTCCATTTTTGGTGTGAGTGACATTTAGTCATTTAGTAAGTGTATGTTGCATTATCAGAATAAGGACATGATATATGGAAAAATGTCAGTAGCCATATAGAAATAGTGCAAGGTCTAGTTTCTTAATTCTTCTTTCAGTTTGAAACAGGAAAAACAGCAGATAAAAGCAAATAGAGACAGATGTATACATTAAAAGAGAATGTTGAACTAAAGAGGCAGAGCACAGCTAATACATAGGAGAAACAGTGGCGATCTGTTTAATCAGGGACATTCCTTAAAAGGCAGGGGTTAAAGGAAGGAAAAGGTTTTTAGATAACACGCCAAGGGCTAGTAAGCTGTTCTCTTCTCTTACTATTGTTTCAATTGAATTGCTAAAGTTGGGTAGGTCGGGGAAAAAAGTAAGGATTTAGTTTTAGTGGATTTAGCATATTTTCCTATGTTTTTGAATACAGAACAGGATAAACATATAGGAAAGTCAAGGATACTGAAGCTGGAGCACAAAGTTAGTTATTTAACCTTGACAGCAAAGAAATTGTGTAAAAGTAAACCCCACAATGTGTGGAGAGGCTAGTGAAAAGCAAACAAAAAGACTTCAGGCATCTAGGATGTAAAAAGAGTTTTGTGGTATTCACAAAAAATGAGGTTTTATATCATTCTCAAGATCTCACCACTTGTGGTGAACTTAGCTCTTACAGAGGAAATCAAAAATGAGAAAACATCCATCTCATTAACTCAAAGATTCATTTTAAATAAGAAAAATAAGAAAACAATAGAACATTTCATCCCTTTTCAGCCTGTCAATTTTCTTTAGGTGGTGAAGGATTTTAAAAAGATAACTTCCCAAATTACATTGACATAGCATGCTGGCTAGATTGGGAGAGGAACGTGTGCCCCAAGGAGGCTCCAGATCTGAAGATCTAGTTTTAGTTTCAGGGCTTGGGGGGAAGGTTGTGCTGGGCACTTCCCGGAAGACGGAGCGTATTGTAACTCCAAGTGGAAGCTGGGCAGCATGCGACCTGTGCAGAACTGGTCAAGGTGACTCGGGGAAACTCTACAAACTCTGGTGGCTGCAAGTCTGCAACTCTGGTGGTTGCAAGTCCGCAACTCTGGTGGTTGCAAGGAAACAGTCATACAAACTTTTGTGCCCACCAAAATGTGCTTGCTGAATATGTGCTCTTAAATTTTTATAAACAGACAATTTTGGATTGTTTGTACTTGTCTGTACTTGGATTGTTCCCTTTAAGCAAAAGCACAATGCCCTAGCAGTGTTAAAAGCTCTTTGTCAAGTATGAAGCACCAGAGAAGTTTAAGAAAATATTTCCATGGTGCTTGATTCTTCTGTATTCCCCAAGAGGACAAAAGTTAAGATAATTCTTTCACTTTTTGGTTTTGTTATAGGTAATGACACCAGGTGACAAGCAATGCCTTTGTCAAATCTCAATGTCAATGAAGGAAACTATTGTAATTATTCTGGGATTAGCAGTATCATTTGTCTTGTATTTTTAGGTTAGCAAACTGAGTTCATTACTCCTATTACATATAAGGAATTAACTGTTGAAAAATTTAGCTGTCACTTTAGTTCATTAAAGTTCTTTCACGATGAAACATGATTTATCAGCTGTCCTGTTTCTTTAAAAGTAAATTTGAATAAACCATCTCTATGAATTCCAAAACCCAGCCAGGATTAAAATCTCATTCAGTTTTTCAGTTTTTGGTCTCCGTGAATTGTAGTTCTGAGTCCATTCCACTGAATGCACTAAGCATACTGTAAAAGAAACATGTAATAGAGTGCGTATTCTAAGTTACAGATCTGTAGAACTGGGGCTTTAACACATTAGTATGAGTTCTAATAGCATTAGCCATACTCTATAAGTGGGAATAGAGACAGCCTTCCAGAATTTGGGTAGTGTCCAACTGTTTGTTTCATAGTCCATTATTACAAGATTCTGTAATCTTGTATGGCTATAATTTTGTCTATTGACAAAATAGAGATAACATGCATATATTTCAGATTTCCTGGAATGGCCTTGATTTTAAATACCTTGTTTGTTGTCAAGTCATTTGTTAGACAGCATATCTTAATTTTTGTTTAAAAAATGTGTTTATTATAGCTTTAATTATAGACATTCTCAATTTCCTAGAAAAGAATTATGGATTTTACATCTACTGAAGAGTTATTATTAAGGAGAGACTGAAAAGTTGTTACAAATTCTTCACTGAAAGTTTGTAGAATTCATTTTATCATCATCAATGTGAAAGTAATTGAACCACAATTTTTTGAGAAAGAAAAATGGGTAGGTGTTTTGTTTCTTTCTTTCAAACTGATTGATTCTAGTATCTTTAACAAGTATGAATAAAAATATGTTGATAAAATAGAAAATTTCTTAGCACCATTGCTGTAATGTTTATTTTTAGGGAATGGAAATACAGATTAATCCATGTTCTCTTTTTCTTTGCTTATATGCTTTCTAAAATATAATTCAAGACATGCATCTAATTACTGCTAATAGTGCAATGTACCAGGCTAAACACCTGTCACTGACTGTCAAGTGTCTTTCTGATGCAGTTGAAGTGAGAGGGAGTGAGAGAGAGAGAGAGAGAGAGAGAGAGAGAGAGAGAGAGAAAGGAGAAAGAAAGAGCAACGTCCTTTGAGCAAGACTTTTTGCAGCTGTTGTGTACATTAATCCAGGGAGCAGATCTCCCAACACTAAATATAGCAAGCATATCCTTTTACATGATAAAAAAATTTAAAATGAAAGTCTTTTAACTATGGAGTCATATTATTTTAGGTTTGATTTTCTTTAAAAAGGAAATGGGCATCGCACACATATTCTCTATAAAAACACCATTATTTTATGAAGTGAATGTGTTCAAATACAGTGATGTATTTAGCATGTCACAACTTGTTCCGTTGAGTATTTTTCCTTAGGACCCAAGGAGGCTGTGATCTCTGTGAGTCTCATCAATCCCCTCCAAAATCTTTACATGTGGAAAACTTTATTTTTTGCAACATTTTGTGTCCCGTCATACATAATTAGGAAGCATCCTAGGTTTCATTCTTAACAGTGGTAATTAGGTCTCTGAAATATCCCTTTTCCCATTGTCAGCGCCCTGTTATCAAAACACACTTGAGAACTTAAATCTGGATATTACCTTTCTTTTTTTAGTTGACCCAGATGAGGATGTCCAACCCAGGCAATCCACTGTGATGATAATTATCCAAGGAGAACTTTTAGATGAAAGCACGGGAGAAAAAGAAAATTCTTCACGCCCTTGGAAATCGAGGGTAGCCGTCCATAGAGAGTGAGGAGTTAACCTTAGTTTCAGTGAAGATGGCTGTAAGAAGCTGGATAACCTGTCACCACCGGAGCCAGAGCATTTGTCAGCTCACAGGTCCCAAGTTATTTTGAGCTGTATAAACCATGTGCCTGTGAAACATTCCACCTGATTGGACAGGAGAAAACTGAGCAAAGGGATTCCATAGCAGGACCGCACCTATGGGTGGTGGGGGCCGGTTAGTTTTCTGCCTATAGAATTCGACTTCTAGCTAGGCCCAAGTTGTTTATTGATTTATGTTTGGAATTACTACTAAGTTCATGACACCATATTCCATCTGTCAAAGAAAATGGCATTATTTTTGAAATACATCAAAATTCTTAATTTTTAGGAATTTTAAAATTAATGGAAAAATTTATTGTCATTTAAGCACTGATACTTTTTAGGAAATTTGGCTGTGAAAAGCCATATGAAACTGAGGCCTGACATTTTAAAAGTGGACAGTTTTGTACCAAAGGCAAAGCAAAAGCAGAGAAGATAACTAATATTAAAAGTTGTTAATTAAAGATCACGAAAACAAAGCAAAAAAAAAAATTTTTTTTTTAAAAGGAGAGGGAAAAACCACCAGCTTGAGAGTAAACCCAACAACAAGTTAGTTTGAACAAACTCCATCAGAAAAACAACAACAACAAAAAAACAGATACTGTTAAAAAGTCAAAATGACTATATAACATAACAGATGTTATGTTTATAACATAACAACTCCTATTCTTGTATTAGTATCTGGAATAAAATTTTTATGTATTGTTTGAAAAAGTCTATGCCAGATGTCTTCTTTCACAAACATTACCAATTATCAATAAAAAAGACTGCTTAACCAAACCAGGATTTGCTCAAAAACCTTCTTTGTCAAAGTATAGCTTCTTTCATATTAATCTCACACATTTTCAGGATAGAAATCTGGGGGGAAAAGAAGTTAACCCCATTGTTTGCCTAAGGATTAAGTGTGCTGTAATATCATTAATCTTGGCAGAAGCCCACATTTTGAAAATTCAGGTAAATGTCATTGGTTATTTTTTAAAAGGATCATTCTTAGGTCTGGATAGCATGAAATACGTTGGCTTATATCTAGCTTCTTAATTAAATCACTGAACAGTTTGTAGAAATTCTTACCATTCATTCATTCATTCAGTAAATATTTGTCAAATGCCTACTAGGTACTAGGTATACTAGGGTATAAAGCAGTGTACAAAATACACCAAAATTCTTCACCTTATGGAATTTACTGAGAGATCCTTTTTACCCTTTTTAGGCATCTTGAGACTCCCTGTTGTAAATTGAATGGATATAAAATTTTTTTGTTTATTGTCATCATATCAAGGGTCTTACTACTCACTTCTCATGGAGCTTTATATTTTAAAGAGGCAAGGTGGAAAAAATTGAGGAAAACTTTTAAATAATCCAGTTAAAAGTACTATTCCTGAGGAGGAGAAAAAGGTACAAAAAGAAATGAATTATGCAGACAGGTTGTTTTTATTACCACAGTAATTCAGATCTTTAATGACAGATTCCTTTGCTCTCTGACCTAATCCTGTGCTAATACTAACCTCAAGACTGCTTAATTATGTTTGTACATTTTCTATTTATGTGGATGCTTCAACAATTTCTTTTTATTTAAAGATAAGATCTTGGGGCGCCTGGGTGGCTTAGTTAAGCATCCAACTCCTGATTTTGGCTTAGGTCATGATATTGGGGTTGTAGAATCTAGTCCCTCCATGCTCAGCACGGAGTCTGCTTAAGAGTCTCTCCCTCCTGGACGCCTGGGTGGCTCAGTGGGTTAAAGCCTCTGCTTCCGGCTCAGGTCATGATCTTAGGGTCTTGAGATGGAGGCCCCAGTCAGGCTCTCTGCTCAGCAGGGAGCCTGCTTCCTCCTCTCTCTCTCCGCCTGCCTCTTTGCCTACTTGTGATCTCTCTCTGTGTCAAATAAATAAATAAAATCTTAAAAAAAAAAAAAGATCCTCTCTCTCCCTCTTCCTCTGCTGCTTGCCCCAATCCTCCCTCTAAAATAAATAAATAAATCTTAAAATAAAAAAGAGAAAAAAGCCTTTCTCGCCTTTTCTAAATAAATAAATATAAGATCTTCCTTCACTATCCCACTCAGATCTTGAGACCTAATCAATATAACTGCTACTAGTTTTTCATTAGGGATATGGGAAAGTGGAACTTCTATTTCAGGTAAAAATAGATGTGTTACAATTCGACTTTCCAAAGGGAAATGTATACATATTCTGTAAGCGAACACGTTTCTACTTCTATACAAACTATGCCATGATAAGACTGTGCAAAATTTTGGAACACTGGGAAAAAAAGCTGGATGTAAATATTTACAATAAATAATATCCAGTAATTGTGGACACCTTGCTTACAACACATTAAACTTGTATCCTAAATTCTGGTGTGTTTTTTTTTTTTTTAATTAGTTTTTTCTCCCAAGTAACCGCACTTTGTACCCTGGCTATCATTGTAGTACTTATATAAACATTGTACCACACACTTACTAGCTCAGATTTTACCAGAGTTTACTGATACAAAGAACAACTTTTCTAACTTTAAAAAATATTCCAACATAGTTAAAAAGAAATTTCAGAAGTGACAAGTAAACACAAGGTTACAAGCCTTCCCCATAAAGTTGAGTGGCCCATCCAACACATGTGTTTATTGTGGTTTGAACATGATCCTATGCTTGCCTTCAGCTGTTTTCTTAATTCAGTCACTCAGCTACAGAAACAATTTACTCACATCGGGATAATCCACAGGAATACCAAGGAACCCGGAAGATCTACGCCAGAGGAAGTCTTCATTTGGAGGATAAACATGTAAGAATTCTGTGCTAGTAGATTTGTAAAATTTTGTCTTTCCTATTTTTCCATATTGCTGTATATTTTAATTCTTTAAAATAAATTGCTCACATAAACACAAAAGTTTCAGTAAGTTTTGCTTAAAGTTCATAGGTTTATATAGACTTACCCACGTCCCCCACTATCAGATGGGAAAAACAAAAACTCCTCTATATCTTCTTTTTAAAGAACAGAGACATGTATGTGTTTCCTAAATTTTGTTAATGAGAAAAGTACTCACACCAAGGAAAAGTTCTTGTCCATCCAAAGTAATATATGTATCGTGGATTATAGACAGTCTTATCCAAACCCCATGATGCAATGTAATTGGGAAATATAATTAAATCCTTATGAAACTTCATTTTTATCTAAACAGTATTGAAAATGCTTACCTAAAACTAAAACCAAAAGCATGAATAAAGCTCTAAATCCAAAACACATTTAGTTTCAAAAAACTAAAAACATTTTTTTAAAAAAACTATACGCAGAATACCTATTTTAAAACATTATCCTGATAAGTAAATTTGTGCTTACCTGTAGGAGAAGCACCATTCCTCTATCAATCAACCAGGATCATCCAAAGCCCAAATCTCACTGCCTCACTTGTGTCAGCCGCAGAAGTATCATGAAGGAAATGTGATACTACCCCGCCAGAGTAACGAAGGGTATTTACAGGGTTCTGTGGCAGATCCAGGGACAGTCATTTAGAACAGATTGCTCTTCAGATCAACTTTAATAACTCAGTCTGCACGATGTTCTTAGCCCGGAGGGATGGTGGAGGTGGGTGATGACTAAGACGGCTAAGGAAATAGACTTTTCTTGATCTTTCCTCAGATAAAAAGGATAATGAGGATGGAATTTTAAAGAATAAAGTAGAAGGGGCAAAATATCTACACACAGGATGCAGATGACATGTGCTAGTATATTTATTAAGTAAAAATGGGAAAGCAATCAATTATTATAATACTTTATGTGTATTCCTCCAATTTTAGGGTACTTAGATTAAAGCTTTGTTATGTGGTTTCCACGAAGACACTATAGGACTTTCTTCATTTATTTATATATTTTTTGTGCACGAGAGAGAGAGAGAGAGAGAGAGAGAGAAAGAGAAGGCATGATGAGGCAGGTATGAGGGGCAGAGGGAGAAGCAGGCTCCCTATTGAGCAGGGAGCCCGATGAGGGACTCAATCCCAGGACCCTGGGATCATGACCTGAGCCACAGGGAGATGCTTAATTAACGGAACCAACCAAGCGCCCAACACAATAGGACTTTCTTTACTCGTGATTTTTGATATGGAGAACATCAATGTTTAAGCTTTTTAGAAAGTATTATTTCCAATAAGAAAAGCTGCTTCCCTGAATTTTTAAAAAGAGCATCTGTATTTAATACTAAGTTACTGAAGAAACTCAAAACAATTAGTATTAAGTACATAATCCTCAGATGCACAATTGATTCTCTCCTCTCACCACATTAGTATGACTATATTAACACACATATAAATATATCATCTCAGTAGAAATAAGTTAACCTTCCTTAGTTGTGTGCTAGTCACTATGCTAACCTCCTTATGGACATTGTGTTTTATTTCATGTATTCATTCAACGGTCTATGAAGTAGGTACTATTAGAATTCTAGCGATGAGAACCTGAGACTGAGAAGTTAAAAATGTGCCCAAGGCCACACAAGTGAGTGACTGAGCCAGGATTAAACATGAGGCTAATTCTAAGTCTGTGCTCATAACTGCTGCAACTATTAAATGTTCACATTCTAAGGTATTTGTGAAAAAAAATTTTTTAAAAGATTTTATTTATTCATTTGAGAGAGAGGCCCTGAGAGAGGGAACACAAGCAGGGGGAGTGGGAGAGGGAGAAGCAGGCTTCCTGCTGAGCAGGGAGCCAGAGGCGGGGCTTGATTTTAGGACCTTGGGACCATGACTTGAGATGAAGGCAGACCCCCAACAATTAAACCACCTAGGCTCCCCTTTGTGAAAAAATTTAACAGTAAAAAGGGACAAAACACACACTCTCTTTTAATGAGTATTTTAGAGGGATGCTATATAGAATTTTAAGTTTATAATTTTTCTGACTGAAACTAGCTCTGAGGTTTTTTGGATACTAAACAAAGAAAAAAAGAGAAAATACAGAAGGAAAAAGGCAAATGCTTTCAAATACACTATCTGTAATATTTTAGCTGAGAACATGAATTGTTATATAGAATGGAGCATTAGGTAGTAACTCTGACCGGTAGGGCACAGGAAGACAATCTGAATGCTCTGATAGATCTTTTTTGTTGTTGTTGTTTCTATTTATGATAGTCAGTTTGCTGCGATGATTTAAGAGATTTGCTCCTTTGAAAGTAAATTTAAATGCTCTAGTGTTACTTCTCAGCGCATCAAAATGGGTCAATAAATATTTTGCAAGTTAGGGATAGGAAAACAACAGTTAAACTATTCTCTCTTCATAACGTTAGCACGGAATATCTGAAATGCCACTATGCCAGGCTCTGGGTGATCCCACTCAGATTCTATTTTTGGTTAGCACTGACATCTCAGAAAGCCAAAACAAAGTTCAGTGTTCTTACCCATGACCCAAATAAGCGTGTTGACACTAATGATGTGAAGGAAAGGAAATGGGAATTAACATTTCTTCCAAGAGTACTCTAAGCCAGGAGTAGCCTAAGTTATCTCTTATTTAATACTCAGAACAACTCTACAAGGTAATTGTTATGTGCAAGTTACAAGGAATAAACTAAGTCTTAAAGTTTAGTTTTTCCAAAGTTACCTAACCCGTGAGCTGCACAGCTGGGTGAATTCAAATCTAGGCACTTTAGTTTAAAACAAATTCTCTTCTAAAGGCAGATACTGTAGGATTTCACTCACATGTGGAATTTAAGAAACAAAATGGATGAATACAGGGAAGGGGAAAAATAAAGGGAGGGAAGCAAACTATAAGTGACTTTTTTTTTTTTTAAGATTTATTTATTCATTTTAGAGAGAGAGAAAGGGAGTGCACATGAGGGTAGGGAAAGGGGGAGGGGGAGAGAGAATCTCAAGCAGACTCCCCACTGAGCAGGGGAGACTGACAGGGGGCTCGATCTCATAATCTCACAACCCTGAGATCATGACCTGAGCTGCAGTCAAGAGTTGGATACTTAACTGACTGAGCTACTCAAGCACCCCCAAGAGACTCTTACCTATAGAGAAAAAACTGAGGGTTGATGGAGGGAGGGAGGTAGGGGATGGGCTAAGTGGGTAATGGGTAGTAAGGAGGGCACTTGTTTTGATGAGCACTGGGTGCTATATATAAGTGATGAATCACTTAATTCTACTCCTGGAACTAGTATTACACTATATGTTGACTAATTAGAATGTAAATTAAAATTCGAAGGGAAAAAATAAAACAAATTCTCTTTTTTTGGCCCCCTACTGCCTTCTCATGAAGAGTAATTATGCAGACTATTTCAAAAATCAGAAATCACTCAAAAGAGGAAGTGAACCATTATTTTTATATGTATCAATGGGCAAAGAGTTATTAAAGCTATGACTTTGCTTTTGGAACTGGGATGTTTCTTTAACAGAAGAAGGAAAAGAACAGAAGAATCACATGTGACTACATCTAGGGCTACTTACTCAAAAAGATTCACTAAAATTGGTTGACTGAAATAGCAAGGGCTGATACACATTTCTGAGAAGTTATCATCTTATTATATGAAGTCTGAGATGAAATTAGCAAATGTTGACTGGAAGCAGTTTGTTGGCAAGTAGGGAAGAGTACAGAGGAAGAGCTTGGAGAATATAAACCATATACTTTAATGGGAAATCTTTTTGTTTTGCCTTTTTATTCATTGCTGTTTATCACCCAATGGCTCTTCCTTCTAACTGAGAATGGATAGTTAAAACCTTGTCTGTTAATATCTTAGACATACTTTCCTTTTATTTCTGGCCTAGGCTATAAACTTTAATTCAAAATGTGGGTGATAATGTCAATAAAAGGGATAAGTAAACATATAATGTCAAAAAGAAATTAAACACAAAATAGTTATCACTGTGTAAACTGAGCTGGGGATAAATCTACTTGCAGACAGTCCACATGCCTCACAATTTTGTGCAAATTTCAACCAAGAGAAGAGTATAAACAGAAATGTAATCATTTTAATCGTATAAAATACCTGCCCCTTTTCTACACAAATCCTGTTTCCAAAAAGTTTCATCAATATTTCCTTGCCTTTTCTTTTCCTCCCTGCCTTTATTCACTGTTTCTTCAAATTATTGCATAATTAACTAGTGGTCACAACATTTCTCATATTGCTGAATTAAACTAATATTTTCATTTCTGAATTTACACTTTATTGAACTAGGTCAACTCCTTGAGAATTGGAGCCATAAAAGATTTTCTCTATAAAACAATCAGTTTTAATCTAATGGCATGGCACAAAGTAGGCACTTAATAAATATCTGTTCATAGCATGTCGTAAGATGATGCATTAATTGTTGAGTTGTCCTAAATTACTCAATTCTACAAATATTTACTGAACATTTATTGTGTTGCAGAAAAGATTAAACAGTCTAAACTCTCAGCATTAACTGACTTGTCATTAGCAGTTATGATATTAGTTTGACACAGAAATACCATTAAGAATCAATTTTATATGTTGGGTAATTAAATTTAAATAATAAGAAAAAGAATCGGCAAGATGGTGGAGGAGTAGGAGACCTAGATATCATCAGGTCCCAGGAGTTCAGCTAGTTATCAAACCAGTCAGAACACCTACAAACTCAACAGGTGATGGAAAAAGAAGAGAAGCAATTCTAGAACCAGAAAAGCAACCACTTTCTGGAAGGGAGGATGTACAGAGAAATGAATCGAGGCAATATATGGAAAGACAGACTGCGGGGGGAGGGGCCGGTTCCTGGCCAGTCCTAGAACAGCTGGGCACAAAATCGGGACATTTAGAAGTCAGCTCCACTGAGGGAAGTTACCCCAGAGGATAAGCGGCGGATGGAGCCCTCGTGGAGACGGTGTGGTCTCAGGACCCGTGGGGTCACAGAAGGACCTGGGGTGCCTCAGCATGGCAAAGCTCCCAGGTATGAGATCGGGGAAACCGGCTGCAGAGACAGAGCTGAGGAGTGGCCTCTCAACTTGGGGTTACCTTGAATTGTGATCCGAGACACAGTTGGGCCACTGCTCTTCGAGTAGGGACCCCACAAGTGGCAGTTCCAGGAGATCCTCTCCTTCCTCCACCAGGAGGAGTCACACGGGAGTGTGCTGCAGGAATCTGCTGGATTTCGACTCCAAACAGGGCCGAGCACCAGACATAGAAATGCTCGGTCACAGGCTGGGTGAGCACAGAGTGTGGCGGGGGAGCAGGGAGACAGGTATGATTGGCTGTTTTTCTCTGGGGGTACACTGAGCAGGGGGGCTCCGAGCTCTTGACTCCTCTGGGCCGGAGACTGGAAGGCCGCCATCTTCATTCCCAGCCTCCAAAGCTGTACAGAAAGCTCAGGGGGCAAGAGCTCCAAGAGCAACCTGAGCAGATTGCTTAGCCTGGCCCCTGGCAAGGTCAGTGCAACTCCGCCTCAGGCAAAAACATTTGAGAATCAATACAACAGGTTCCTCCCCCAGAACATCAGCAAGGACATCCAGCCAAGCCCAAGTTCACCAATCAGTGAGAACTGTGGAACTCCTAAGGGAGCTAGGAGAATGCACCACATTGAATTCACGGCTTTTTCCCCATGATTTTTTAGTCTTTCAAAGTTAAATTTTTTTAATTTTATTTTTTTCTTATTCTATTTTTAAAATTTATTTATCTTGCCTATTTTAACATTTTTACCTATTTTATCTTATCAATACTTTAAAAAACTTTTTAAATTTTCATTGTTTTAGTCATATTCTATTCCTTCAATGTATTTAAACTTACATTTTGTATACATATAGGTTTTTCTTTCTTTAAAATTTTAGGACATGGTTTCTTCTAACAGATAAAAATATACCCTAAATCTAGCACATGGCTTTGTTCTAGTCTCCAGCCTCATCACATTCTTTTTTTTTTTTTTAAAGATTTTATTTATTTATTTGACAGAGAGAAACACAGTCAGAGAGGGAACACAAGCAGGGGGAGTGAGAGAGGGAGAAGAAGGCTTCCTGCCGAGCAGGGAGCCCAATGTGGGACCCGAACCCGGTACTCTGAGATCATGACCCAAGCTGAAGGCAGTTGCCCAACCAACTGAGCCACCCAGGTGCCCTATCCTCATCATGTTCTTACCTCTTTTATTTTTTTCTTTTTTTTCTACCAACTTCTTATTTTATCAATTCCTTTTAAAAAACTTTTAATTTAATTTAATTTATTTCTTTGGCAGAGAGTAACACAGCTAGAGATGGAACACAAGCAGGGGCAGTGAGAGAGGGAGAAGCAGGCCTCCTGCCAGCAGGGAGCCCAATGTGGGACTCGATCCCAAGATTCTGGATCATGTTCTGAGCCAAAGGCAGACACTTAATGACTGAGCCACCCAGGCACCCCCTTTATAAAAATCTATTTAAATTTTCATTTTTACAATCATATTCCATCCCTTCATCATGTGTACCCTTATTTTTGTACATATATATGTTTTTCTTTATTTAAAATTTTGGGAGGCAGTTTCTTCTAACAGACCAAAGTACGCCCAAAATCAATTGTGTGGCTCTGTTCTATTCACCAGTCTAATCATAGAGAGATAGACAGATAGATAGGTATAGATAGATATACATAAAGATTTTCTTTCTTTTTTTTTTCTTCTCCCCCCAGTTTTGAGTCTTTTCTGATTTGGTTAGTGTATATTTTTCTGGGGTCATTGCTACCCTTTTAGTATTTTGTTCTCTCATTCATCTATTCTTATCTGGATAAAATGACAGGTGGAAAAACTGACCTAAAAAAAAAAAAAAAAGAACAAGAGGCAGTACCGACAGCTAGGGACCTAATCAATAGGGACATTAGTAATATGTCAGAACTAGAGTTCAGAATGATGATTATCAAGGTGCTAGATGGGCTTGAAAAAAGCATAGAGGATAATAGAGAAACCCTTTCTAAAGAAATAAAATCCCTTTCTGGGCACCTGCATGGCTCAGTTGGTTAAGTGACTGCCTTCGGCTCAGGTCATGATCCCAGAGACCTGGGATTGAGCCCCACATCAGGCTCCCTGCTCGGCGGGAGGCCTGCTTCTCCCTCTCTCACTCCTCCTGCTTGTGTTCCCTCTCTGACTGTGTTTCTCTCTGTCAAATAAATAAATAAAATCTTTATTAAAAAAACCCTTTCTGGAGAAATAAAAGAACTAAAATCTAACCAAGTTGAATTAATGAAGTGCAATAAAAAATGGAGGCTCTTACTGCAGAGATAAAGGAAGCAAAAGAGAGAATTAATGATATAGAGGACCAAATGATGGAAAATAAAGAAGCTGAGAAAAAGAGAGACAAACAACTACCGGACCATGAGGGGAAAATTCAAGAGATAAGTGATACCATAAGATGAAACAATATTAGAAAAATTGGGAACCTGAAGAAGAAGAAAGAGATAGTGGGGCAAAAGGTATATTGGAGCAAATTATAGCAGAGAATTTCCCTAATCTGGCAAAGGGAACAAGCACCAAAATCAGAAGGCACAGAAAACTCCCTTCAAAATCAATAAAAATAGGTCCAGAACCCAACATCTACTAGTAGAACTTACAAGTCTCAGCGACAAACAGAAAATTCTGAAAGTAGCTCGGGAGAAGAGGTCTGTAACCTACAATGGCAGAAATATTAGATTCGCAGCCGACCTATCCACAGAGACCTGGCAGGCTAGAAAGGACTGGCATGATATATTCAGAGTACTAAATGATAAAAATACACAGCCAAGAATACAATATCCAGCTAGGCTATCATTGAAAATAGAAGGAGAGAAAAAAAGCTTCCAGGACAAACAAAAGCTAAAAGAATTTGCAAACATCAAACCAGCCCAGTGGGAAATATTGAAAGGGCATCTGATCTCTAAGCAAAGAGAGAGCCTAAAAGTAGCAGACCAGAACGGAACAGAGACAATATACAGTAACAGTTACCTTACAGGCCATACAATGGCAGTAAATTCATATCGTTCAATAGTTACCCTGAATGTAAATGAGCTAAATGTCCCTATGAAATGACACAGGGTATCAGAATGGATATAAAAAAACCCAAGACCCATGGATATGCTGTCTCCAAGAAACTCATTTTAGACCCAAGGCACCTCCAGATTTAAAGTGAGGGGGTGGAAAACAATTTGCCATTTTAATGGGCATCAAAAGGAAGCAGGGGTGGCAAGCCTTATATCAGACACATTAGATTTTAAGCCAAAGATTATAATAAGAGATGAGGAAAGACACTATATCATACTTAAAGGGTCTGTCCAACTAGAAGATATAACAATTTTAAATACCTATGCCCCTAACATGGGAGCAGCCAATTATATAAACCAATTAATAACTAAATCAAAGAAACACATTCACAATAATACAATAATAGTAGGGGACTTTAACCCCCCCTCACTGAAATGGACAGATCATCTAAGTAAAAGATCAACAAGGAAATAAAGGCTTTAAATGACACACTGGACCAGATGGACATCATGATATATTCAGAAAATTCTATCCCCATGAAACAGAATATACCCTCTTCTCTACTGCACCTGGAACATTCTCCAGAATAGATCACATCCTGGGTCACAAATCAGGTCTCAACTGGTACCAAAAGATTGGGATCATTCCC
Organism: Spilogale gracilis; assembly: GCA_004023965.1. Classification (NCBI taxonomy): domain Eukaryota; kingdom Metazoa; phylum Chordata; class Mammalia; order Carnivora; family Mephitidae; genus Spilogale; species Spilogale gracilis. Next base: position 60,090 of record PITA01012225.1, read on the forward strand.
TGCATATTTTCAGACCACAATGCTTTGAAACTAGAACTTAACCACAAGAGGGAAGTTGGAAAAAACTCAAATACATGGAGGCTAAAGAGATCCTACTAAAGAATGAATGGGTCAACCAAGAAATTAAGGAAGAATTTTAAAAATTCATGGAAACAAATGAAAATGAAAACACAACTGTTCAAAATCTTTGGAACACAGCAAAGGCAGTCCTTAGAGGAAAGTATATAATAATACAAGGCTTTCTCAAGAAACAAGAGAGGTCTCAAGTACACAACCTAACCCTACACCTAAAGGATCTGGAGAAAGAACAGCAAATAAGTCTTAAGAAGCCAACAGAAGAGAAATATAAAGGTATAAAGATCAGAGCATAAATCAATGAAATAGAAATCAAAAGAACAGTAGAACAAGTCAACTAAACTAGGAGCTGGTTCTTTGAAAGAATTAACCAGATAACCCCCTGGCTAGACTTATCAAAAAGAAAAGAGAAAGGACCCAAATTAATAAAATTATGAGTGAAAGAGGAAAGATCACAACCAACACTGAAGAAATACAAACAATTATAGGAACATATTATGAGCAACTATACACCAGCAAATTTGACAATCTGGAAGAAATGGATGCATTCCTAGAGACATATACATTATCAAAATTGAATCTGGAAGAAATAGAAGACCTGAAGAGACCCATAACCAGTAAGGAGATTGAAGCAGTCATCAAAAATCTCCCAAAAAACAAGAGCCCAGGGCCAGATGGCTCTCCAGGGGAATTCTACCAAACATTTAAATTAATACCTATTCTCCTGAAACTGTCCCCCAAAAAATAGAAATGGAAGGAAAACTTCCAAACTCATTTTATGAGGCTAGCATTATCTTGATCCCAAAACCAGACAAAGATCCCATCACAAAGGAGAATTACAGACCAATATCCTTGATGAACACAGATGCAAAAATTCTCACCGAGGGGCACCTGAGTGGTTTGGTTGGTTGGGCCACCACCTTCGGCTCAGGTCATGATCCTGGAGACTCGGGATTGAGTCCCACATCGGGTTCCCTGCTCGGCGGGAAGCCTGCTTTTCCCTCTCTCACTCCCCTGCTTGTGTTCCCTCTCTGGCTGTGTTTCTCTCTGTCAAATAAATAAAATCTTAAAAAAAAAATTCTCACCAAAATACTAGCCAGTAGGATCCAACACTACACGAAGAGGATTATTCACCACGACCAAGTGGGATTTATTCCTGGGCTGCAAGGGTGGTTCAACACCTGCAAATCAACTAATGTGATAAGTACATTAATAAAATAAAGAACAAGAATAGATGCTGAAAAAGCATTTGACAAAGTGCAGCATTCTTTCTTGATCAAAACTCTTCACAGTTTAGGGATAGAGGGTACATACCTCAATATCATTAAAGCCATCTATGAAAAACACACAGCAAATATCATTCTCAATGGGGAAAACTGAGAGTGTTTCCCCTAAGGTCAGGAATGTCCACTATCACCACCTTATCACCCCTAAGGTCAGGAATGTCCACTATCACCACTGTTATTTTCTAACATAGTACTAGAAGTCCTAGCCTCAGCAATCAGACAACAAGAAGAAATAAAAGGCTTCCGAATTGGCAAAAAAGAAGTCAAACTCTCTCTTTGCAGATGATATGATACTTTATGTGGAAAACCCAAAAGACTCCAAAACTGTTAGAACTCACATGGGAATTCAGTCAAGTATCAGGATACAAAATCAATGCACAGAAATCAGTTGCATTTATTTTTTCCCCTTTTAAAAAATATTTTATTTTATTTTTTCAGTGTTCCAAGATTCATTGTTTATGCACCACACCCAGTGTTCCATGCAATATGTGCCCTCCTTAATACCCACCACCAGAGTCACCCATCCCCCAACCCTCCTCCCTTCCAAAATCCTCAGTGTGTTTCTCAGAGCCCAAAGTCTCTCATGCTTTATCTCCCTCTCTGATTTACCCAGTTCACATTTACTTTCCTTCTCTTAATGTCCTCCACATTACTCCTTATGCTCCACAAGTAAGTGAAACCGTATGATAATTGACTTTCTCTGCTTGGCTTATTTCACTCAGCATAATCTCCTTCAGTCTCGTCCATGTTGATACAAAAGTTGGGTATTCATCCTTTCTGATGGAGGTGTAATATTCCAGTGTATATATGGACCATATTCTCTTTATCTATTTGTCTGTTGAAGGGCATCTTGGCTCTTTCCACAGTTTGGTGATTGTGGCCATTGCTGCTATGAACATTGGTGTACATATGGCCCTTGTTTTCACTACATCTGTATCTTTGGGGTAAATACCCAGTAGTGCCATTGCAGGGTCATAGGGTAGCTCTATTTTCAATTTTTTAAGGAATCTCCACACTGTTTTCCAAAGAATTCTATACACAAACAGCAAGACAGAAGAAAGAGAAATTAAGAAGTTGATCCCACTTACAACTGTACTCAAAACCATGAGATACCTAGGAATAAACCTAATCAAAGAGGCAGAGAATCTGTACTCAGAAAACTATAAAGTACTCATGAAAGAAATTGAGGAAGACACAAAGAAATGGAAAAACATTCCATGCTCATGGACTGGAAGAAGAAATATCGTGAAAATGTCTATGCTACCTAAAGTGATCTATACATTTAAGGCAATCCCTACCAAAATACCATCAATATTTTTCAAAGAAATGGAACAAATAATCCTAAAATTTATATGGAACCAGAGAAGACCCTGAATAGCTAGAGGAATGTTCAAAAAGAAAACAAAAGTTGCTGGCATCACAATGCCAGACTTCAAGCTCTATTACAAATCTGTAATCATTGAGACTATATGGTACTGGAACAAAAGCAGACACATAGATCAATGGAACAGAATAGAGAACCCAAAAATGGACCCTCAACTCTATGGTCAATTAATCTTCAACAAAGCAGGAAAGAATGTCCAATGGAAAACAAACAGTCTCTTCAACAAATGTGTTGGGAAAATTGGACAGCCTCATGAAGAAGAATGAAACCAGGCCATTTCCTTATACCACACACAAAAATAGACTCAAAATGGATGAAAGACCTCAATATGAGACAGGAGTCCAT
>PITA01012226.1:0-63182 GCA_004023965.1 Spilogale gracilis
ATCGCCAAACTGTGGAAAGAGCCAAGGTGCCCATCAACAGATGAATGGATAAAGAAGATGTGGTACATATATACAATGGAATACTATGCCTCCGTCAGAAAGGATGAATACCCAACTTTTGTAGCAACATGGACTGGACTGGAAGAGATTATGCTGAGTGAAATAAGCCAAGAAGAGAAAGTCAAGTATCACATGGTTTAACTTACTTGTGGTGCATGAGGGGTAACCTGGAGGACAGTGGGAGAAGGAAAGTAAATGGGAAGTAGGGTAATCCAGGGAGAGAAATGAAACAACAGAGACTTTGGACACAGAAACAAACTGAGGGACTTGGAGGGAGGAGGGTAGAGGGATGGGAGAGCCTGGTGGTGGGTACTGGGGGCACCTATTGCGTGGAGCACTGGGTGTGGGGAATGGGGAATGAATCTTGGAACACTGGGAAAAAAATTTAAGTAACAATAAAAAAAAATAAGCAAAGGCATCTATAAGGGATTTGCAAAGAAGATAAATGAACGTCACTCTAACATGAAAATATATTTAACTTCACCCATATACAAAATACATTTATAAAATTAGTGAAATTTACAACAAAACAGAAATAAAAAGTCATTAACAAAGAGAGTTAAAAAACTAATGCAGGTAAGGATTTGGTAAGATGAATACTCTTACAACTCATGAAAATGTAAATTGACATGAGGTAGTACATAAAACAACAAACTCCTCCTTTTCTTTCTGCAAAGTAATATAACAAATTACACAAAGAGCCTTAAAAAAATAGTCATTCAGTGTGCCTGGGTGGCTCAGTTGGTTAAGCAACTGCCTTTGGCTCAGGTCATGATCCCAGAGTCCTGGGATGGATTTCCACATCCAGCTCCCTGTTCAGCAGGGAGTTTGCTTCTCCCCAGACCTTCCCCCTCTCATGCTCTCTCTCTCTCTCATTCTCTCTCTAATAAATAAATAAATAAAACCTTTAAAAATAGTCATTCACTATTATAATAATCCCAAATAGGGGTAATAATCCCAACTTCTGCGACTTTAGCTTTAAGATATAATTAGAAATGCAACCAGAAATTTACTGACAAGGATTTTTATCAAAGTTTTAATAATAGTATTGGATTCCAAACTCCAAAATATTGGAAACAACTTAGATGACCAATAGTGTGGAAATTGTTAAATAAATTATGGTTTATTTATTTGATGGGAAATTACATATAAAATAAAAATTAGGTATGAAACTATATCTTCAGTCTAATGTTAATTATGTGAACATATATGTAAATTATTCAAAGAGACAAAACTTAGAAAGTGCACCAAATTACGTGGCTGTCATTTATAGGTGGGCAAATTGTGCATAACTTTTTTCTTTACACTTATTTTTTCTTAAGTGGCTAAGAATGAACATATTTTACATTTGTATTAGAATTTGCTTTTAAAAAGTAGGATATGATACCATTCAATATAAAAATGTCATATTATTATGAGGGGAAAAAAAGAGAAAATGAAAGGACTGACAAAGAATGTTGATAACTAAAACTCTGGTCCACAGTGGTAGGTGTAATGTACTATAAAATGTACACGGTAATTCCTAGCAAGGCATGTGCAGATGACACAGCATCTGCCCACAATACTTAAGCCAACATTAGGACACAAACCAGCTGCTCATCTTGGATTATTCTGTGTATTGTTGGGGCTCCCTCCTTTTTTCCCATCCTTCTGCTTCTGCTTTGCTTCCTTGAGTCCTCTTTTTGCTTGAAGACCTATCTCCTCCATGAAATCTCTCATTGCAATGCATCTCTATCCCACTAAAAACCTAGAGTATATATTGTCTGTATCTCTCATTTGGCCTTAAATTACACTCTCCTGTCTTTTGAATTCTTTTCTTACACTGAGATTTGATGCCTCAATTGGATTTTTAAAGTCTACCATTAAAGGGATAATATTGAAAATTGTTTTGAAGCCCTATTCATTCATTCAGTAAATATCTATTGAATACATAGTATGTGCTAGACACTGTTTGCCATGCTAAGGATAAAGAGGTGACATTCTTAAAAGAGAGAGAGAAAAAATTCCTTGCCCTCAAGAGCTTACTTGATGTCACATCATATGCGATGCAAATCCACAATAAATTATGACAGTTGCAGTGATAGCAAGGAAGACAGAAACAATGACAAAGAATAATACATTTGATTTCTATTGCTGCTGTGAAAAATTATAATTTCATATCTTAAAACAATATTCATTTGTTAGCTCACAATTTCTGTGGGTCAGAAATCTGGGTACAGTGTAATTCCATTGGGTCCTAGAGTCTCACAAAAATAAAATGAAGGTGTCAGCAGGGTTATATTCCTTACTGGAGGCTCTGGGAAAGAATCTGCTTCCAAACTCATTCAGGTCATTAGCAGAATTTAGTCCCTTGAAGTTAGAGGACTGGGGTGTCTGTTTCTTTGCTGGGTGTTAGCTGGGAGGCCCTTACTTCCTAGAGGCCTCACTTTGGTTTTTCCACATGGCTTGCTACATCTCTGTACTATCAACAGTGTGTGGAGTGCTTCTCACACTTAGAATCTCCTCCCTTCAACTGGAGAAAATTTGCTGCATATAAAGATGCATGAGACTAGATTAAGTCCACCTGAAAGATCCAGGATGAGCTCCCCATCTTCAGGCCCATAACCTTAATCATATCTGCAAAGTCTCTTTTGCCATCTAACATAACAATTGTAGGAGCCAGAGATCAAGATGGAGACATCTTAGGTTGGGAGAGGGGGGAAGGGAGCATGCTGTCTACTACAAATAGTAATAACAAAGAACAACTGCATGAAACACTCCAGATTGAAATTATGAATTCAACTCAAGCAATCTAATTGAATCTCATGAGGCCCCAGTGTTTTTTTATTCTTATGAGAAACATTTCTACCATAGGCCTCATTTCCTGATGACCAGATCTAAAACACATTGACAGTCTTTTGCTTGTCAGTGTTTTTAATTACCAGAAACCATTTTTAGCCATGGATGAGTTTTCTCCTAATTACCCAAGTTCCATTTTTGTTGGTTCAACTAATTTATTCTCATCTTTGCTCTCACATCAGTCAGACATTGAGAAACCCAAGAAACAAGAGAAGTTTGTTTGGGGGGGTTGGAGGAAGAGAGAGCCAAGCTATGTATTACCTCATAACACTCTCAATTATGTAACTTCTCCATGGGACAAGATCAGGTCCTGCAGTAAATACAGCACCTGGGAGGGGGGAGCAGTAGGAAGAAAGCTGTCTTGCCTCTTTGGGAATGGAAAGAACAGAGTGGTCAAGAACTAATCCTGTGACACCACAAACAGACTTTCAAGAGATTGTGGAGGGGACAATGCCAAATTCATATGACAGACAGCTCTTTTAACGCTTGTACAGTGCCACTTATTCATATGAGGAGGCAAAAGGAAACTCTTTCAATCCTGATCCCAGACACAGAAAGGAGCGCAGGTTTACGCCCCTCTCTGCCAAGGACAGAGTGCCACTCAACTTCATCTTTGTCTATGAAGTGAACAGCTGCCCAGGGCTGCTAATGACATCATATCTTGAGGGGTGAAGAAAATAAAATTGAGGGAGTTTTTTCTTAGCATGTAATATATTCAAAGTCTATTTCCACTGCAATGTCCAGACACCAGTGTTTCTTGGGAAGAAAAATAACTAAAGAAAAAAATTATGTAGTTAATATTGGGTGGGAGGGGGCAATCAACTTAGAAAATGTAGACTAGGTACTCTGTAAATGTGGAATAAATTTTTTTTTGTTATTACTACTCTCAATTCCAACTCCTTTATCTCACCAATGACAAAACTGACCCCAGAATAGCTTGACTTTCTCAAGATCATGTCACACTCTTTTGCTCAAAGAACTTTCAAGGGCTGTCCACTGCCCACCAGAAAAAGAGCTTAAATCTCTTAGATTTTCATTCAAGACCTTTCTTATTCTGATACAAATTACTTTTCAAATCAAATCACCAATTACCACTGAACAGCTACTAAGATCAAGACATTGTTAAGCTCTATGGGCATAGGCAGTCACAAAATATGTTTTTTTTTTTTTCTTAAAACATGTTTTATTTCCCACAGGAACAAAAAGTATATTCATCTGCCTGCTATACTTCAAACTTACCCTGGATTTTTTTCCACCTTGGCATCTTTAGTCATGCTATTTCCCAACCTAAGATGTTCTCTACCATCACTACCTCTTTCATTATAAAATCTTACCCATCTTCTCAGGCCCAGATTAAATGCTCTCTCTTTTAGGAAGTTTCCCCACACACTACTAACCCAGTGGTTCTCAACCAGGGCAAATTTCCTCCCTAGGAGTCATTTGGCCATGTCTGGAGAAATTTCTGATGATCACAAAAGGTATTGGCTTCTAGGAGTAAAGGCCAGAGATGCTATTAAACATCCTACAATGAACACAAGAGCCTCAACAACAAAGACTTCTCTAGCCCAAAATGTCAGTAATGCTAAGGGTGAACAACCCGGTACTAGAAGAAAGTGAAATCTCCAATTCCGAACTTCAACACCAAGTGCGTGAACACTGTTTTGGCATTTAGCATATATTTTATCTTTTTGCTATTTTCTCTCTGCCTGCATGTATTCTTTTTCTAAATTATTTGGAAGTTTGGAAATAAGAGGAACAATTTTATGCTATTCATGCATGTCCTAAATGTTTGATTCCATGCTTATAATGATCATTGAAAAAAATCTCTTGACAAAATATTTTTCTACTCTTCAGTACTAACGAGGTCTCCAGGCTCATAGTTATCACTGTCACATTTCATCAGTTCCAACATCTTTAAGTTTCCCTCATTTTTATGCTACATCTTCAAAGTCCCTACATTTAAGGAGGTAAGATGCCCCAGTGAGGAGTGGGAGGGAATTCCATAATCTTAAATTGGATGGATGAATCTGACTCAGACTGAAAAAGCAGTATGTTGAGTTTGGCACAACTCAAAAATGTGCACCTGAATCTCTGCTTGTTTATCATCCATTTCCCCACATGTACACTTCATGGACTCTGTTTTCTCTGTATAATTTTTCAAGAGCTTAAAGTAGAAAGGAGAAGGACTCAGGTACCTGTAGCAATCCTTCCACTTTCAGTTATGGCTACCATGGGGTAAAACTTAAGCAGGACAGGGTTAAAAACTCTAAATGCCTCCAGCACTGAAAAGATTATCCTTCCCATGCTCTCATATGGAATTCAAAACAAGTTCTACAAAGTTATAACTTCCCGTTCAGTGTCTACTTCTACTTCTACAGTGACGCTTCTAAACTACGTTTAATTCTTTCAAACAAAGCATTTCTCTTCTCTCTCTCTCTCCCTCCCATCTTAACAATGTCCTCACCATATGCATAGTTTTCCCATAGAGAAATGAACAATGGCTAAAAGAAATGGTCATTGTCTGACATCCTTAGCCTAACAATTTTGAAAAACATTCTTTTTTTTAGAACAGATATTTCTAATGAATGTAAAAATAACCAAATAGGAGCATCTCCAAACATCTACTCTAAGAAAGTCTGGCCTATCTCTATAATTAATCAAAAAAAACTTAGGAAAAATAGAACCACATCTTCATTAAAATATTTACCTAGAAAAGTGCTTTTCAGTGGTGTAGAAGAGAAAGTGACTTTACTCCCCAGATAGTGTTGCCAGATTTAACATATAAAAATATAGGATGCTCAATTAAATTTGAATTTCAAAAAAGGGGGGATGGGTTTATAAGCATTATATAAAATGACTTATTCAATTCCCATGACAACTTGAAAAGGTAGGCATGGAAACCGAGGCTTAGAGAGATTAAACAGATTACCCTTGATGCAAAACTGGGAAGAGATAGGCCTGAATCCAGGTATGACTCCAGAGCCCAATGGCTTGAACATTTTCATATTTACCAAGTCAGAACATATTCTTTAACATGATCAAAATAAGTTTTTAATGTAACTATGTCTCAATCAACATTTCAGACATATTTAAAAAGTAGTCATTCTTTATCTGATGTTCAAATTTAACTGAGTATCCTCTGTTTTATCTGGCAACCGATCCCCTGGGGACATCTGGCAATGTCTAGAGATATTTTTGGGTGTTGGAACAGGGGAGGATGCTACTGGCATATGTAAAGACCAGGAATGGTGTTAAACATCCTCCAATGCATAAAATTATTCAGTCTAAAATGTCAATAATGTCAAAGTTGAGGAATCTTGATCTAGACTCACTTTTGAGAGCATCCAATCTGCCCTCTTCTTTTAATGAGAGAGAGAAAGAAGGCCCAGAGGTGTTAAAGTAGCATGCTGTAAGCCTCACAGCTAATTACTTTCAAATTCGGTCAACTTGGAGGCAAACCCAGAAAACTAGTTCCATTTCTGTGTGGCCCGGAAATGTTACCTACTGAAGCAGATACACCTAAGCTATCCAAGAGTGTATTCCTTCAGATTTCCCCAAAAGAGAACATCAATTAAGCCCCTGGGTGGCCTCTGCCTGGAAGGAAGAGGGGGTATAGGGCTTGAGACAAAATTTTTGTTCAAATATTTTTCCAAATCTTTCCCCCCAACCTTAATTTATTTATAGGAAAAGAAGAGAAGAGTACAAACGCTGGCTTGGAGTGAGTTCCAATCATGTCTACTCTCCCCAGCTCCCACTTTTTCTTTGACCTACAAAGACACATTGTTTGAGCCTTTAGGAGAGTTTTAGTTTCCTTATTCAAGGATTCCTGACTTCTGGATGTGGGAAAACTGCTTAAATAGAAACCAACCCAAAGAAGTTATTAAGTATTACAAAAGGAAAATGAAGGCACTGAAGAAACCTACTAAAGATTATTTGGGGGATGGCCAAATGTCAGAGGCCTGTGAAATAACACGAAGTGGTGTACTGAAAATGTATTCATACGTCAATTCTTGCCACATAAGGTTTGCTTGGAGGCCCCAAAGCAAGCAACATGGCTCATCTAAGTAAAGAGCTAGCCAAGATAATCTAATGACCTAAGAATCTAATGACACTATACACTGTCTCTGATCCTGCTTGGTTTTATTTTAACAGACCAATTTTTATTGCTTCTCTTCTGTGAGTGTCTGCAATGATTCCCTGACACTGCTTACTGAAAACTTTTCTTAAATTATGAGTTGAGGTTTTTAAAATGCAGTTTTTAAAATATTCATTCAGCATGTTATTAATTACTAGTGTGAATTTTTGACAGGACTGGACTAAGAGAAATAATTGCCTTAACCACATCATCTAAGGAAATATTCATCCTACTAAAATAATTTTTACATGAAATATATAAATGAATTTAGGAAGGGCAGAGACTAGATTTGGGGAAAGGGTTTCTTCCTTCTCAGTTCCCTCAGCCCTCTCATTTAATCATTATAAAACCTTTCAAAAGAAATATGACGTTGCCATTAAGGTTACCCTCCCTAAACCTGGTACAATCAAGCTCTGAACCTATAGCTTTTTAAAATCCTCTTGGAGCAAAACCCTGTCGTTGTTATTTATATTGACATCTACCTTGCCTTATGGATATGTGAGTTCCAGCTGCTTTTTTTTGATCCACTGATTTAATATGGATGCATTTTTTTAAAGATTTTTAAAAAGTTATTTATTTGAGAGAGAGAGAGAGAGAGAGAGAGAGAAAGCACGAGCAGAGAGGAGGGGCAGAGGGAGAGGAAGAAGCAGGCTCCCCGCTGAGCAGGAAACCTGATGCTGAACTCAATCCCAGGATCCTGGAATCATGACCTGAGCTGAAGGCAGACACTTAACTGACTGAGCCACCCAGGCGCCCTAACACGGATGCATTTCAATTGCAGCCTTCTAATTGTCAAGTAGTTCCTGTCTCTTAATATTTAAGTTACCCACACACTTTACATTCTCAAGAGAATTAGAAGATAATTTTCAGAATCCTCAAAGCCCTTATGTGTTTCTGGAAGCTAATTTTCCCAAATATTACATTAATCATTTCAAGCAAGTTAAATAATTATAAGTAATTTCAATCAAATGTTACTTTGAGAACGGAAATGCTACTGACTCCTGGCCCTAGTTTTCACTGTATATGGAAAAACACTTGGGCCCCAGTGCAGCCAATTAGAGACGGCAGTGATTTTATGACTAAGGAGTCCCCAGAATTCCCTCTGCCAATGGCTCTGGACGTAAAAGGCAATAGGAAATCTCCTGAGCCTACTAAGTTAGAGAATGTCTAGGGAGCTTTTGGTTAGAACCACAAGTACTTGTATAGTCTCCACAACTATCACCTTCTTCAGGAAGTGTAAGACACCATCAAACTTCTAGAACCATGAAGACATCTTTGCTAAGTTTCAGCAAGGGATTAAGATACTCCCCCAGAATTTAACATTCTTTGGAAGGAGTCACTTTCTGCCATTCTAAAGGCACTCAGCTTTTATACACCTTTATGATGACTTAAGATCATTTTATGTACATTTACACATTTTATTTTATTTTTTTTAAGATTTTTATTTATTTGACAGAAAGAAACACAGCCAGAGGGGGAACACAAGCAGGGTGAATGAGAGAGGGAGAAGCAGGCTTCCTGCCGAGCAGAGAGCCTGATGTGGGACTCGATCCCGGGTCTCCGGGATTATGACCTGAGCTGAAGGCAATGGTTTAACCAACTGAGCCACCCGGGCGTCCCCATTTACACATTTTAAAAAAGAAACAATGCTGCTTCGAGGAAAATCTATCATCCTAAGGCAAACAGCTGAATTTGGTCTAGGACTAATATTAAATATTAAATCATCTCTGTGCTTGAGAGTTATTTTACAAAGTAAATACCTTGGAACTTCACCTATCTTAGAGGAAAACAATGATAAACAATGATTTTTTTCGTTTTCCACTGTGGCTTAATACCCAGCTTCAAACTTTCCCTTCTGGAAATGGGAATTCATCCCTTATTCCTGAGATTCCATTGTGAACCCATTAAAATATCTATGTGTTTTTAAATGTCTCAGCTCAGAAAGTAACCAAGGCAATATGGCCAAAAAAATACCATAAAAGACTGAGCTTTTCTGGGTGTTAAAAAAAAAAAAATGTGTTGAATTAGAATGCTTGTTAGCTTTCTCTCTCTCTCTCTCTCTTTTTTCCAGCTTCAGTGGATATGATTTGTTTATAAGAGAGATAAGATATGCTAATAAAAATAGAACTAGTCCAAATAAGCTGATTTATAAAGAAATATTTATTACCTTCAAAGTTTCTGTGGCCAGGATTTTGGGTATATAACTAATATAGGGTTTACTACAATAACCACCCCCCCCCCACCACATGGACCTCCCTATCTATCTGATCCTTCACTTTGTAATAGTCATCTCAACAAATCTAATTCCAGGAAATCAGGTTTCTCCTACTTTTTAAATCTGGGTTGTGAAAAACCCAGCCCTCAAAAAATTATAATAATAACAAAAATTAATACATACAGCCCAACCACATGCTAAGCATTGCTCTCAGCTAAATCATTTGCATAATAATCAGACTACCTCACAAAGTGGTATTAATATCATTCCTGTTAGACAGATGAGAAGTCTGAAGCACAGAAAAGTTAAGTAACGTGAGTCATACTGCTCTGCTAGAGACTGAGCCCAGGAAACTAGACTCCAGTTTATTCTTTTATAACATCTCCTGACATGATAGAATATTCATTGACTTGGACATAGAATTTTTCCTTGCTTAAAATGATGTTTACATACATATTTTTCAAAGGGATGTTAAGGGTCTTTTTATACTAATCATTATATTGTGAATATTTTTTCCAAGCCTTTGTAGATCAAAGAGAAAAACTGAGGGTACTGCTCCCAAAGCACAGAACCATTTGAGAAGTTTGTGATAGAAATTCCTTCAGGAAACTTGCCGCTTGAGACATAGGGTATAGTAGGAGAATCACCCCTAAACAAGAAATTGATTCTGGATCAGAAGAACATGGGCAGTGATTTCCCTGCACCCCTTTTACTCTCTGATTTCCAAATAAGGGTAGTAAATCAGGCTATCTTCAGATTCTAGGCACTAAGGTGCCTGGATACACACAGTGGAAAACAAACATTAAAGAATTCTTACTGAGTACCACTTCAGCAAGTGTGAGCATGTGACACATGTGCTCCACGGAAGAAAAGGACAGGGTGTGAGTGATGGGAGAGGACAACAGAAGGCACCTATAAGGCCTTTCACGTGGGAATAAGGGTTTGTGCAAAGGCATGACCATCCCCCAAGTCGATGAGGATATATGTGAGGTTATTGGCTGTGCCTTTCCCAGCCTTTACCTCTGGGAAAGGGCATCGTTACCTCTCTGCCTACACTCTTCAGTCTCCTTCTTGATGCTGCATATTTGGTACAACTCTTCCTATCACTTCTCTTTCTCCCCACCAACTGTGAATCCCATGTGACCTGCCCTTTCTAAGTATCTCAAATCTTTAGGACCTGTCTCCAGATATATTACCATCAGAGGTGGTGTTTCAGATATTTGACGGTCAGAATGATGCCAGCTGTAGGGCTAAAGTGAGATTCTAGGCCCCAAGGCACTAAGTTGGAACACTTTCATTTCTGAGGCCCAGAGATTCCCAGGGTAGAGGCCACACGGATGCAATGACAGTCACCAGTCAAATGGAAGTCCACCGGCTCACTAAGAACAGGTAACAGCTGTAAACAATCAGTTTTCCCATCTTGGCTTGTACCAACTCAATAGAAATCCTGAGCATAACAAAAATGAAAATAAGATTAACTCTTAACCGATTAATTCTTACATATACACATGTATATAATTTGTGTATATATATGCACATACACATATCAATACACAGATACATAGACAGCATGCACAGCAGTTGCTTCAAGTCTCTTTCTTCCCTCACTCCAAACTCTAGAAAATTCTCCATCAAACTCAATCCAAGCCTACAACCCAGTCTCTGCTCTTATTCTCCTGTTTCCCCATGGTCCTCTGGGCTGCCAAGGCAGGTCGGTTCCATATACCACACCGCTATCACTTTTCTTGGTCCACCTTTCTAGCATCTCCACTTCACTACCTCCATCAGGACCACAGTGGCCCAAGATCCATTCAGGTGCAAGTGGGATCCATTCTGGGAACAGGGAGGTAGAAATTCAAGATAATGGCTACTCAAACATTTATTTTTTTTTATTGTCACATGACTTCATTTGTACATGAGATTTTCACAGTGGCAACAGAATAAAAAACAATACACTGTAGTGATAAATGTCAAGTTGAATTATTTGGCTCTTGGTACAGAATAAATAAATGAGATTGATGAGGAAAGGACATTACTGATCAAAGGGCCTTAAAGCCAAAGTGTCTGCATTTAGTATCCTGACCTGGGGCATTTGCACATCTTAGAATTGTTGCATAATAATCTGCTTGTGTGTGTTTGTGTCTGTGTGTGTGTGTGTGTGTGTGTGTGTGTGTGTGCGCGCACTGGGAGTAGTGGGGTAGGGGTGAGCCTAAGAGAAAGAAAAAGAACTAGCTAACACACTCACATGCAAACATAGCTAAATGTCTTTTTTTTAAACGTAAATACCCAGTTTGGGATTACTCAATTAAGAAAGCAAATCAGCTGAAAATAAACAGACTGAATGAGAGTCCCCTATGTGAACTCACATGACTCCTTTGAAACTTCCAAGACTTAAATTTTTCTGGGTATCATTAAAACAAGGATCTTGGGCATAACATGAGCCACTACAATATGTTTGACCTGGAAACCAGCCAAAGATAAATAAGAGTCTTAACAGAAGAGAAATATTAATAAAAACATTATGGAAGCAACATAGTTAAACCCAGAATAAGCTTTCTAGTGTTTCTTATCTTAGTTTATTTATATTAGTTCCTTTAAAACATCATGACTCTAACTGAAAGTCGGTGAACCTTTTCCTTATCATTTCATTTCCTTATCCAGAGATATTTGTAAATGGTTATATTTAAGGTGCTAATCGAGTTGTTCACATTAGGACTGGTGAGTATTTATTTAACAGGGGCTAAAAGCAAGGTAGAAGGAAACGAGGGGGCAACTGAAAAAATGTTATGCTTCTGTGGCATTTTTAAGTCCATGTTTTATGAATTAAAAGTACAGAAAACTATCATGATGTCTAAATATTTAAAAGGAAATATTATGCTTCACAGAGGTCATTCTGGCACTGATGTTGGAGTGTTCCAAGTCTGCCCTTAAGAATCCAAGAATCCTATTCATGATGTCATTCTTTTAAGATTATAAAGCCCCACAATTTTAATTAACTTGTTTTTATGAAACTCTGGCTTAATACTCAAATACTTATGTTTAATTATTTCATTCTTTTAAATAAATAGAAAGGCTTTCCTTCTATAACTTAAAAATAAAAATTTTATGCTGTAATGATAAATAAAATACACGTCAAATACAGTAATTTGGTGTTTACTGCTGAAAATATTATGGAACAAGGAGAAAAGAAAAATACCAGCATATATCTTATTGCACTGGATATATGCATTGGGTATATTCTAATGCATTGGATATATGCAGAAAGCAAAAGTGCTTTCTGCAAAATCAAAGAAAACCCTTGTACACTAAACATCTATGCCTGCAGAGAAACATATCCTTTTTTAAGTCAAAATTAATGCCTAAACTTTTTGTGAATGTTTCGAAACCAAAATTTATGGACAGGTCTTCCCCTTGCTCATGCTAAGCACAAAATGATGGCATTTTTGTTCCACCTCACAGCCAGCCAATTCACACCTTCTGATATACAAAAAATTACTGTTCATTAATAGAGAATATATTTGCTTACCTATCAATAACACTATTTCCATCCCAGATTGTTTCCCCAAATCTGTACTTACAGATCCAGAAGGCTACTCAACTTCTTTAACAGACATCCTAAAGTTAACATGTCTAAAACTCAATTCCTGGTCTCCCCCTTAAATTGCTACTCCTCAGCCTTCCCCTATCTCCTTTCATGGTGACTCCATCCTCCTAGCTGCTAGCCTGAAAACTTTGGAATCATACCTGACTACTTCCTTTCTTGAACATCTACATCCAACCCATCCAGAAATCTTATCATTGTTACTTACAAAATATGGAGGATCTGACTACTTTTCACCACTACCACTCCAGACCTAGCCACCATCTTCCACCTGGATTTTGCAACAGCCTCCAAGTGGTCTTCTTGCTTCTGTCCTTGTCCTACTATACTGTCTTTTTTTTTTTTTAAGATTTTATTTATTTGACAGAGAGAAACATAGCCAGAGAGGGAACACAAGCAGGGGGAGTGAGAGAGGGAGAAGCAGGCTTCCCACCGAGCAGGGAGCCCGATGTGGGATTCAATCCCCGGTCTCCAGGATCATGACCTGAGCCAAAGACAGTCGTTGAACCAACTGAGCCACCCAGGCACCCCTATCCTACATACTGTCTTTTTAACATAGAGGCTAGACTTAGCCTTTTGAAATTTAAGTCAGATCATGTTCTTTCTCTCCAAACTCTCTCAGAATAAAAGTCAAAGTTCTTATAATGGTCTACAAGACACTACTTGAGCTGTCAATCTGTTACCTCCCAGACTTCTTCTCCAGCTACCTTCCTTGCTCACACTGCTCCAGCCACACATTTTGTTATGCCTTGAACATGACACTCATGTTCCCGACTGAGGTCTGTGCCCTGGCTGTTTTATCTGCCTAGAAGCTCTTTGCCCAGATATTCACATGGTTTTACTCCCTTTCAAGTCTTTACTCACATATCACCTTCTGACCACTCTATTTAAAATGTACCCTGACCATTCAGCTTACAATTATAATCCTCATTTCCCCAGCACTCCCAATTTCTCTTATTCTGCTTTACATTTTGTTTTTTTATAACACTTTCACCTTAATATTTGTGATATTATTTACTTGTTTATGCTTATTATTTATAATAAATATGTCCCCCACCTCTGGCATGTAAGCTCCACAAGGGAAGTGATTTTTTTTTGGTATACTTATATATCCCAAGCACCTGAAATAGTACCTGGCACTTGGTAGGCACTTGATAATTATCCATTGAATTAATGAATGGGTGAATGAATTTATTACTTTATCAAATAGTGGGAATTCAATGCCAGTCTTTATATATATATGGATATATATATATCCATACACACAGCCATTCAGCAATAATTTTACAGTCTCTGAGTACCTATTTTTTACTCAGTGTGGATCCATACTCCATTGTTCCACTAGACAATCAGACAATTAAAATCTGGGATCACATTTGATGTACTAATCTATAGAGATAAAACAAGTAGGATGGAAAGAATATAAATTAAGAGATTACTTTGTTCAGCACTGTCTAATAGAGCATTCTACAATAACAGAAATTGTCTATATCTGGGCTGTCTGGTATAGTAGTCAGTAGTTACATGGAGTGTTTAGCACTTAAAATGAAACTAGTAGGACTGAAGAACCAAATTTTTATTTTCTTTATGTTAATTAATTTAAATGTCAGTAGTCACATGTGCTTAATGGGTACTATGCTGAACAACACAGCTACAGTTATCCCTCTGTCTCTAACTAAGACTTTCCCTAATATACCTAAGGCATGTTGTTAACTGCACTACTTTTTCTTCAAAAAAGATTAATGGCTAGTTACCATCTCTTATTAACTAGTCTTTCTGTGGTTCATGAATGTGTCTTCTTTCAAAATTACTACTACTTTGTAAGCTAAGATAAACCTTTTATATCATAACAACCAATTTATAAAAATCCTTCAGGGGTCCCCTAGGTGGCTTAGTGGCTTGGTAAAGCATCTAACACGTGGTCTCAGCTCAGGTCAAAATCTCAGAGTTGTGAGAAGGAGCTTCTATTGGGCTCTGCACTCAGTGCGGATTCTACATGAGATTCTCTCTCTTTCCCTCTCCCTCCCTCCTGCCTCTCTCCCTGTTGGCATTCTCTCTCTCTCTCAAATAAATAAATAAAATTCCTATAAAATACCCTTCAGAATTAATCCTCTAAATCCAAGATCACATTTTGCCTACTTTGGACTTGCATAACATAATTTCTGTTACTTTTTAAACTCTGTTTTATGGTTGTATTGAGTGAGTAATTTGATGAGTGTTGACATAAGTATAGATTCATGGATCTATCACCATACATAATATAATTTAAAGCTCAAATGACCAGAGCCACTGCTGACCCATAGGACATCACTGTGCAAATTAGGGGGAAAAGGAACTTCCCACCCAGCAGAAGCTTTCCTCTGCAAGGACACACACTGTAGAAAACAGTAAGTTCAGTTTCACCTCCACCTATTTCTTCAGTGGTACCTTCATACAGTGAACAACATACACAATCATAAATGGCAGCCCTGAAAACTAGTCAGGTAAATTCATTTTTAAATCATATTCCTAAGGTTTTGAATATTATAGTCCGGTTTCCATTTTAAGGTGGTATATTAGGAATAGATTTTAGCCTCCTCTTCCCATCTTTAAATTTTTGAAAGGATTTTTTAACCCATATAACTAGAAAATAATACCAACCTTGGAAGGACCATAAACTTTGAGAAAACACTGGAAGATAAAAAGCAGATGGGATCAAAAGCGAGATTTAAAACTACAGCTCAGAGAACACTGGATGGTTCAGTCAGTTAAGCATATAACTCTTGATTTCAGCTCAGGTCTTGATCTCAGGGTAGTGAGTTCAAGACTCATGTTGCACCCCACATTATTAAACAAACAAACAAAGTGAAATAAAATAAAATCATAGTTCTCAACAATATAGGAGAGTGTAGGTGGCGCCTGGGTGGCTCAGTTGGTTAAGCGACTGCCTTTGGCTCAGGTCATGATCCCAGAGTCCTGGGATCAAGTCCCACATCAGGCTCCCTGCTCGGTGGGAAGCCTGCTTCTCCATCTCCCTGCTTGTGTTCCCTCTCTAGCTGTGTTTCTCTCTGTCAAATAAATAAATAAAATCTTTTTTAAAAAAATAGGAGAGTATGGCAAAAAATATTAGGAATGGATACCAAGAATGAGAGAAAGGCTAGGGACAACAGACAAGTTTTACTGTTAGAGGACAGCAGCAGGAGCAGACAAGAAGGTTGAGCTGAGCACTTGCCCTCTACCAAACTGGCCTACACTTTGAGTCAAAGAACAGCAACATAAGCTGTTGACTTCACCTGGAAACCATGGGTATTGGAGCTTAGCTCACAGAAACAAAGGAACATCCTGGATACTCTTGTTGGCTGGGAGCTACCCAAGAGGAATGAGGCATCCGCTCACTCACCAGAAGCCAGCTCCCAAAGCATCCTGCCCAGTGACAGCCCTATACCTCTCAAATGCTCTTGACAACAGACTGAAATGCAAGTTCCAGCAGCATACTCTGCCCCTATCTCTAAGCAGCTACAGGAATGCAGAGAACAGACAGCTAAACAAGAAAACTCAGGTACAAGAACACTTGGTTAGGAATCACTAAGACCTGGAGACAGGCCAATAACATTAAAAAGAGATAAAACAGAGTTCTTTATCTTTAAAAAGTGAAGAACTTACACATAGGAACAAAAACTAATAAAGAAGTTAGGATAAGACTTTAGTATAACTATAATTTATATCCATAGAGTAATTTGAAAGGATATTAAATCCATAAAAAATTATCAATTAGAAAGTACAACTATTAAAATTTTGATCATTGAAACCTAATACTCAGTAAGTGGGTCAAATAACTGAATGGTCAAAGAAAATTGCTGAACTGGAATATTAATCCAAAAAATTCTTGTAAACTAAAATTAAAAGTGATGAAGGGATATAAAGTATAAAATAAAAGTTAAGAATCATGTAAAATAGACTAAAATATTTAATCACCAATATAATTAGACTGCCTAAAGAGATATTAGGAGTAAGGAAGGAAAGAGATATTAGGAGTATATTGTGATAGAGATATTGTGACTTAAGTCACACTTCAAGGACTAATCAGTACTGAGCAAGATAAATTTTTAAAACCCATACTTAGACATTATATTAATGTTTCAGAAGACCAAGAACAAAAGTAACAAACCAGGCACCTGAGTAGCTCAGTGGGTTAAAGTCTCTGCCTTTGGCTCAGGTTATGATCTTGGGGTCCTGGGATCAAGGCCCACATCGGGCTCTCTGCTCAGCAGGGAGCCTGTTTCCTCCTCTATCTCTCTGCCTGCCTCTCTGCCTACTTGTGATCTCTCTCTCTCTCTCTGTCAAATAAATAAATGAGATCTTTAAAAAAAAGTAACAAACCAAAAATTGGGGGGAAATAAAAACAATAATCTACAGAGAATCTCCTTAATAATGCATGAAAGAAAGAAGAGAGTAAGGAAAAAAGGTTAAGCCCATAATTTTATACCCAACCAAACTATCATTCAAGATGAAAATGAAACATGAAGGAATGAATAAGTTTGCCAACTATAATAACTCTTTGAAATAATTATGCCACCTAAAATAAAACATAAATGTTAATAAAGAAGTCTGAGAAGCAATGGTGGAAAAGAAATCCATTAAATTACATTACTAATTCTATTTAAGTTTTGATTTTTTACAAAGATAATAATTTTTAAATAACAATGTAGAACTAAAAGTCCAAATAATTTCAACATGGAAGGAAATGGTAATCCTTCAAGTAAAATTGAAACATATAGAAATTATTTTTGTTCAATGAATGTAGACAGACACTAACTCTAAATATTAATAAAAAATATATTTTAACTGCATGTGTTAAAAACAAACTGAATAGTTATTGCTAGAAAAACACAAATACAATTTATAATTTTTACACCATCAGAAAAAATAATAAAAGAAAATTAAATCAATCCAACAAAGGCAGAAAAAATTATTTAGAATAAATAATTAAAATAGTATTCAAATTTATAACCTTTCCCCCAAATTACCAGACCGACAATATTTCATAGGCAGCTCTTACCAATGCCTTTTAAAAACTAAAAATGCATATTTTAAATGAATGGGAACAATATGAGAAGCTACCAAGCTACTTAGATATGTGTTATAAGCTTTCTGAAAATTCAGAACAAGACTGAATAAGGAGGGACACCTGGGTTTCTCAGCCCATTAAGCATCTTACTTCAGCCCAGGGTCCTGTGATGAAGTCTAGCATTGGGCTCCTTGCTCAGTGGGGAGCCTGCTTCTCCCTCTGCCTGCTGCTCTCCTTGCTTGTGCGTGCTCTCTCTCTCGGACAAATAAATAAATAAAATCTTTTTAAAAAATGACTGCATAAAGAAAGAAATTTATAAGCCAATCTCACAAGCATCAAAGTAAAAATGTTAAATAAAATAAATTCAGCAATCTAATAATGTATTATGATCAGGCAGGGTTTATTCAGGGAGGTAAAGATAAATTTTTCTAATGGTGAACAACCAATAGTATTCACTAATGTAATTCATAGTATTCAGGGAAAAAAGTAATTTAAATAATATTCTAAAAACTCAATTGTGGAAATATATACATGAGTGTGTATGTGAGAGTGTGTGTTTGTGTGTGTATGAAAGTTAAGAACAGAAAGAAACATCCTTAATTTGTTAAAAGGTATCTACCCCTCCAAAATACAGCAAAAATGTAATTAGAAATATTGTGTTTAAGGTCAGGAACAAAACAAGAATGCCACTGCTACTATTTAAATCGGACTGGATATCTTAGCCAATGGAATTAAATAAGTAAAACCATATTAAGTGGTATAGGGATTGGAAAGTAAGAGACAAACTACTATTAGTGTCAGAAAACATGATAATCTACTTAGAAAATTAAACATAATCAAATGAAAAACTATAACAACTAAGATGGAAGTTCAGTAAGATGGTAACATGTAAAATCTGCATAAAAATCAACAACTTTGATATACATTGAGCTCAGTAGGTTTTGGAATATAACTGAGTAGGGAGGTGGTGCTTGGGTGGCTCAATCTGTTCAGCATCCAATTCTTGCTTTCAGCCCAGGTCATGGTCTCAGGGTCCTGGGATCAAATTCCATCTCAGGCTCTGCATGCAGAGGGGAGTCCTTTAGGGATTCTCTCTCTCCCTCTGCCCCCCCCCCACTCACTCCCTTTCTAGAATAAATAAATAAATCTTAAATATATATTTATATATAAAAAACTAGGGAGAAAATCCCATTTCCAATAGTGACATACTAAATTATAGTCCTTAGTAATAAAATTAACAGAAATAAATAAAGCTTCTATGGAAAAAATTCTAAAATTTAACTGAAAAAAAAAATAAAATGGCCTGAATAATGGAAAAAATATACCACATTCATAGATGAAAACCTCAATATTTTTTAAAATGTAAACTCTTTCCCAAATTAATGTCCTATTATTTGTAAGAATGAAAGTGTCAAAGCATATTCATAAAACAGGAAAAGACCATGCTGCAATTTTCCAGAATGAAGTGAACTTCCATGCACTGACACAAAAACTGTCTAAGCTATATTATCAAGCAAAATAACAGATACACTACTTACATTAAAATATTATACACATAGAGACAGCTTTTCTTTCCCTATGGAGAAAAGTCTGGAAACATATTATGCATTGTTAATGGTGACCATTTCTAGCAGAGAGGACCAAGGTAGAAGACCGTGGTGAGGGGAATAATCAAAGAGTACTTCAGGTTAATCTGTTAAATTCTCATTTTTTAATAAGGAAAAACTATTACTGAGGTAATTTTAATTTATTTTTCATGTATAAAGTATTTTTAATATATGTCATACACGTGGAAAATAACTGATGACATTATAATCAAACATTGCAAACTAGTGAAATCAGTGCAACAGACTTCATATAATCTAGGATATTTTCTTCCTTCATTTAAGCTATTTCTTCCTTTTCTTCATAGTACTAGGGAATCAAAAGGAACTTCACATTATACCATATCCTTTACCCTCTGGTCTTAAAAAATGAAAGGTAGGAGTGCCTGGGTGGCTCAGTCATTAAGCTTCTGCCTTTGGCTCAGGTCATGGTTCTGGAGTCCTGGGATCAAGCCCCACATCAGACTCCCTGCCTGGTGGGAAGCCTGCTTGTCCCTCTCTCACTCCCTCTGCTTGTGTTCCCTCTCTTGCTGTGTTTCTCTCTGTCAAATAAATAAATAAATAAAAATTTTTTTAAAAATGAAAGGTAATCTTGGGTGGACCTATATTTTCTGTGGCTGTTTTTTGGGTGAAGTTTGAATTACCCATCAGGATGCTGATACATAAATGCTCTGTAATTTCTAAAACAGTTACTCTGGAAACAAGAGTCAATCTCTTAATGCAATTACCACCATTTGAACGCTAATTTAACAGAATGGTCTTTCTCAAGTCTTAGTTCAATATTTATTGGCAGAAAAGTTTTGTAATTAAGAATTATCCATTTTTTAGAATTTTGATTCCTACATTGACTGTTTTGTGATAGAGTGTTGAAGGACAAATTGAATTGGGCTTTTAGTGTGAAATGTAAAACTGTGAAGGCAAAAAAAATAAACATTTATTTCTTGATAACCACAAGTGGCCTATGATTAAGACAGAACCTGATAATTTAAGGGAAATTAACTTGTCTAAAGTGAGAACAGAGAATAATTCATAAGTGTACTAATTTTTCATTCTCCTTCCCTATTAGTCTACACTGGTCTTTAGCTATGACATGTAGAAACCAGTGGGAAAACATTAACTATGGTTAATGTACTGAATGGATTTATTTAAGAAGCAATATTTAAAGAACTAAAAGCATCAAATTATCTCTATGACACATATATTGGTCACAGAAACATGATATATAGTACATCATAAATCTTACTTCTTCCCAAAACCCCATCTCAAGCCCCATAGAGATCGAAAGAAATAGCACATTCCAAATCTCAAAAGTCTCTTAACTATATTTTTACCTTTCTTTTCTCATTACCTCTTTTAATATTTTTCCACCTTTCTAATTAAAGTCTATACTCTAGAGGCAAGACTGAGGGAGTGGTAGAGCATACACTTTTTCAGTCAGGAGAGTCTGGTAATGAAATCAGGTCTACTTTCTAACTGATTCAACTGGAGAAGATGATGTGTGTTTTTTTAACTTTAGAGAAGATCCCAAGGAAAGATGACATTGGCATTTGCTTTGTTATCCCTATATATGATACAGTAACATCACAGGCCCTTAAAAATAATGTGTCAAATAACTGAATTATGAAAGCAAAATCCAAATGAAAATGACTAACTATCCAATGGAATCGTAAGAAAGAGAAACTTTATCAGCAGCAGTGGAGAAGTGATAATTAGAAAATTGATTTTTAAAATTAAAATGGAAATCTTGAGTTCACTATATGACATTTAAAAGAAAATAATGGAGCCTCTTTTGAAAGCTGTTTCCATTCATATAAACAAAAGTCAAATATATAGGTAGAAATTAAATCTTCAGTGATCTCCCTGCTTTAATACAACAGCTTATTGAAGAAATTTTAATCACCACACAGGCTTTCAAATGTGAAAGTGATTTAATTTTGGAAAGGTCTTAAGGACAAGCAAAGGACTTATGGTCGTTTAACTTCCTTTATGTTAAGAAGAGAGAAATTGAAGAGCTTGAAGACTACTGTGCAGAGCAGGGCCCCCAGAAGCTTTCCCAGTGACTGCACCAAATTTCCTGGTCTTTGACTCCTCTCTAAAGGATCATTTAACATGCTTCTGTTTGCTAGCTCTAAAGGCGTTTTATCACTCCCTTCCCTTAGGAATGTAGATTTAATTTACAAAGACAGGGAAATATTGGGATAGTTGTAGACGAAGGAAAAAAAAAAAATACAGCCTAAGACTGAACTTGGCAATGTGCTATTTCTTCCTATCTCTGCTTTGGAGTCTTAGAGGCGTAGCTGTGCTTGCACAGGTCTGATCGGTAACAACTCTGGCATGTTTCTGAGTTTACTGCAAGATCAGGCGAATGGTGGGTCAATTTTCCAGGTTCAGCACTGGCCAACGAACCCAAGGCCAAGCCTGCCTGAGATATATTTCTGTAATCACTTTATTTATAACAATACTGGTTTGTATTTAAGATTGCATAAAGCTACATAACAACTAAAAGAAAAAATACCATCTTAGAGAATATATCTGTTCTTCTAAGTTTATTAAAATACTAAGAGCTAGTCCTAGCTTTTTAAAAACAACAGTATGCTCTTAGAATATTTTCTTATCAACTTCATTACTTAGTAAAGAAGAATTTCATCTGATTTATTTACTGAGCATTTGGAATACTAAACATATTTATATTTACATCTAGGTTTTACCTCAAAAAATATTTATTGTTGAAATACTGCAGGCACTGCAAGGAAGCTTACCAGTTTGGTACTGGAAGAATTGCTTGGGTTTGTAGTTAATTTTAATAAAGTGTTTTTTTCCTGCTAAAACCAAAACAGAATTATTTTTTTTTCTTGGTAAAATATATTTCTGATCAGGTATTTTTTACCTCAATAACAACTAAATCTTATATGACCTCTATATTTGTCAAAGTTTGGAGATATGGCTTATCGTTTCTACAGTCAACAGAAAAATGAGCATCCTGGACTTGGTGAAAGGTAAGAAACTCTTTTGAAAAGAAAAATATGATATAATTAACCAAATTTACAAAGTGAGAGAAAAATCCAGCTGGTTGTTATGGCAACTTTCAAGTGCTGTCATACATACTTTGCAATTGTTTACGGGCACTTGACCACAATTTTGTTTACATAATGAAAAAACTGTGGAGAAGAAAAGAACTCCTCAAAGTAGGACAATTCAGGTCAGAGCATTAACCATGCTAACACCATTTACATGAGGTAAGCTCACCTTCCCACTGACAGAATAGATACCTCTGCCATTTGTTTCATGAGAATATTAAGGCAAATGACTAACAAATATAAAATACTAGAAAAGTTGATATATGTTATTAAATTCCTTTTCTGTACTTTCTAGAGGTAAGTCATATTCTAAAATACTCAATTCTTAATCATTTGTAGGAAAAGCAGTTGAATCAAATCCTATATTTATTGAGTATTCAGTCCAAATAATTTAGCCATATGTCAAGATTGTGGGCAACATAGAGGAGGTATATTCAGTCCAAATAATTTAGCCATATGTCAAGATTGTGGGCAACATAGAGGAGGTATATCTCTGCCTTCAAGAGCCTCCAATTAGATAGGAATAAAAAAATAGTAAACTGAAAATGAGCAAACAAACAAAAAGAATAAAGCATAGTACCAAACAGAAAATAATTACTCCCTAAAATATGTAGACCAAACAATAAGTGCCCTTAAGGAATGAAAAGAACAATGGAATTATAAAGTTCCTTTTACTGTGGAGGAAAGTATGTGGTATCTGCTTTTGTTTTCTTAATAGACTTTGAAAGATGAACAAGTTTTAAAGAGATACAAACACTAAAAAAAAGTCTTGCTCTGGTACCTTAAGTCAAGCAAGTCTCGTGTGCTGCCAAGGTCTCACTGGAAATTAAGAACTACACATATTTAGTATTGACAGAAAATATCACTGTTAGAATGTGATAGAATATTCTAGTAGGATTTTTTTAGAAAAAGATGGAACTCAATTAGAAGAAAAGAAATTGCCTAAAGTATTCTGTTTCTGTTTTAGGAGGATTTGAATACAGTAGAGCTCAGACCAGTAAAAGAAATGTGCTCCCCAGAAATTCTCAACCAGGGGCAATTTCACCCCTCAGGGAATATTTGATAATATCTAAATAAATTTTCGGTTGTCAGGGCTTAGAGCAAAAAGGCTACTGGTCTCTAGTGGATGGAGGCTAATGATACATAAGGATAAACATACTACAAGGCACAGGACAGATCCCCACAACAAAGAATTATCCAGCATAAAATGTCAATTATGTTGCAGTTGAGAAAGCCTGAGTCACATCACCAAAGGCAGTAAATAGTGAGACTTTCTACCACAACTCATGCAGCAAAGCAGGTTAAATAAAGGTCAAAAATGATTTTAAAGTTACAGAGGATGGAATCCGAGGAAAATCTAAATTCAGATTACAGAATTCATGTATCTTAGTAAAGTTATAACTCTAGTATCAAAGAAGACTTTTGGGGACATTAAAAACATATGCTGTGCCAAAGCTGCATAACCTAAATCTAATCGTGAGGAAACATGAGACAAACCCAAAATGAGGAGGCAGTCTACAAAATAAAATCCTGTAGTCTTCAAAAGTGTCAAGGAAGAACGAGGGGAATGTTCCAGGATTAAATAAACTAAAGAGATACCACTAAATGCAATATGTAATTCAAAAGTAAATCCTTTTGCTATAGAAGACTTTGTTGGGACAACTGGGAAACTTAAATGAATCCTGATGATTAGATGGTGGTAATGTATCAATGTTAATCTCCTAATCTAGATGTTTGTGTCATAGTTATGTAAGAGAATAGCCTTGTTTGTGGCAATGCACACTAAAGAATTGGGGATGATAGGAATCAGGTTTGAAATTTACTTTCCAATGGTTCAGGAGAAAAAAAAACTTCCTACTTTTCTGTAAGTTCATGATGGTATCACTTTTAAAAAATAAACAAAACAGGGACTCCTGGGTGGCTCAATCGTTAAGCATTTGCCTTCAGCTCAGGTCATGGTTCCGGAGTACTGAGATGGAGCCCAGCATCAGGCTCTCTATTTGGCGGGAAGCTAGCTTCTCCCTCTCTCACTCTCCCTGCTTGTATTCCCTCTCTAGTTATGTTTCTCTCTGTCAAATAAACAAATAAAATCTTAAAAAATAAAATAAACAAAACAAATGTATTCTGGAGAAAGCTCAATGTGCATTTGCTAGCTAAGAAATGTTTTATTTAAAAATATAGCAACATTAGGGAGCACCTTAGTGACTCAGTCAGTTCAGCGTCTTAGTCTTGATTTCATCTCAGGTCAGGATCTCAGGGTCGTGAGATTGAGCCCTGTGTCAGGCTCCACACTCAATTGGGGAGTCTGCTTGAGCTTCTCTCTCCCTGGGCCCCTCCCCACTCATGCACACACACTCTCTCTAAAATAAATAAGTAAGTCACTTTTTTTAGTAAAAAATAAAAATAAGCAACATTATAGATTTATTTGGGACACTATATAACAATCCCTATGAAATCTATATGATAACCTTTTAAATATTTTATTGAAGAAGGTAGGCTATGCATACATACATATATACAATTTGGCATTGTGACCTCCAGAGACTATCTTATTGAATTTTGAATTTAAATAAAATATTCTTTATCTATTTGACCATATGAACTAATCCATTAAGCCATTTTAAAGTGACCAACTTTTTCTTATTCAATATGATATTATTAATTTGCCATTCAGTTTAATTGGGCAGTTAAGTAGAAAAATACATAAACAATTGCTCCTATAGTTAGGTCCAGATCATACACAGCACAGCAGGTTATATGTAGCCTTTAGTTTGGTTTGAACCAAATTAAACAAATAAATCAACCACTCTTAGTAAGGACACTAAGTTGGGTTTTAAAAAAAATAATTGCACACCATCATTTTATAGTATCTTTTCAAGAATATTTTAGAAACTTGTATTCAATCCATTCCACATACATATTTTAAACCTACAATTTATAATGCTCCTTTAAATACAGCACTTTGGAAAATTTTGGGGAATTTAGCTGAGGTTTTTATGTAACCAAGATTCTGACCTTTTCTGTGTATATTAAACACCCCTTATAATCATGGTACTCACACCATGTTCCACCAATCTCTTAATGTAGTAGACACTATTGCCCCTTAAGACAGAAAATTCCAGAATAGAAAAACAAACATAAAAAACTGAGAATAGGGACACCCAGCTGGCTCAGTCTGTAGAACATGTGACTCTTGATCTCAGGGTTATGAGTTCAAGCCCCATGTTGGGTATGAGGCCTATTAAACAACAACAACAACAACTTGAGAAGATTTAGTCAAGTCAGACCATCTTCCAGTTCCCAGGCATCTGCTCTGACCCCTAAATTGAGTGGTAATTTGTACTCCAAACCCTGCTTTGTTGTACAACAATATGGAAGAAATGGCAGGTCCCTCCTTCAAGGTGTATATTTCTCAGAGAATAATTCATTTGGTTTCCCAGTGCATATAAAAGTTACATTTACACTATACTATAGTCTATTAAGTGTACAATAGCATTAAGTCTGAAAAATGTATATTCCTTAATTTAAAATATTTTTTGCTACAGAAATATTATCCATCATCTGAGCTTTTAGTAAGTCTTTATCCCTGATCACAGATCACCATAACAAATATACTAAAAATGAAAAGGTTTGAAATATTGTGAGACTAACCAAATGTGACAAAGACATGAAGTAAGCAGATGTTGTTGGGGAAAATGGCACCAATAGACTTAACATAGAGTTACCACAAAACTTCAACTTGTCCAAAAAAAAAAAAAAAGTCAGTATCTGTGAAAAGCAATAAAGCAAACAAATAAAAGTGCAATAAACATATGCCTGTTATGTTTGGTCTTGCTCCTCTTTATCTGTGGGTCTGAGAGAAGTAAAGGGGACTCTTTCACTTGAGTCCAGTGTTTGAAAAAGAATGCCTGGAAGGACAACCAAAATGATAAGCACCATTGCTCATCTCAGCAAACCTTGCACAACCAAATGGTAGAAGATGTACTAAATAATCAGCTTGATTTAAAAAAGTTAGTGCCTGCCTCTCTTCTAACCTTTCAGGAGTGGCTTCTTCCAAAAAAGGACTTCCCAGAAGAAAGAACAAGAATGCCAGCACACAAGGTCTTGGGTGAGATTTCACTCACATACTATTCCCTACCCATTCACAAAATGTCCCTGCTTTCAGACCAGTGGGAAGCAACTGGGCATTGTTCACTGTATGTACTACCTCCCAAGACCCCTCAGAGGACCCATGCATACCACATATCACTCTGCAACAGCCTCCACCTGTCTCCTGGAATGACAGACAGAATTGAGGAGTAGTAAGTTGCTGATGTTCTGAAAAGCCCAAAATGTGGAGGCGCCAGGGATGGGATGAGGCAGAAAAAACCTAAGCTCTTATACAACAGTTATCTTGGAAAATAACCCAAGATGTGTCATGTTCTAAATTCCAGCAAGATGTGCTGCACAATACCATGCCTGTCTGGGATCTGGAAATTCATCTACCTGAATTTATAAGCTACATGACCTTGAGAAAGTCAAACTTTCTGCATCTCAACTTCCTTATCTCTCATAAAGATGTGATCAAAGGCAAGGAATTCCTTGCTCCCTTCACCTATTCATCCACCTGCTACTTGGTCCCTCACCCTAACGATCCAGTCATCTGTGTCAATTTTGGTTATCAGTTTAGGTTTTGATAGTACTCAGAAATACATTGCCATCAAGAGGTACTTGGCAATTCAATGATAGGCAAAATGGACAATGCAGCCTTGTTTCAAAAACTCTTAATGGAGCAAGATCTCTCCTAAGAAATCCTATCAAGCTACTAAGGAGGACGTTTGTGCACTTTTTTTTTTCAATAAGGGCCTCTAAGTCCGCCAGACTTTTAGAAGTGAATAGACAATATTTGAGAACAATAGGAGGAAGAGAAACAATGCATTCGCAAAAGTATCACATGTGTTTTGACTTTTCTATTTTTCTAAATGGAAGCAACCTTATTTTTTTTCTGATTATAAAGAATTGTACCACATATTGTCTAAGCTCTTTTCAGGAAGGTTGCCCTCTTTGATTTTCCCATCAGTGGCATATAGCATTCCATTTCCTTACCTCCTCACTGCATTGGATTCTTTAGAGGCTTTGTTGGTTGAAACAATACTACCTTCTTTTAATTTGAATTTGTAATTAGCAGTAAGGTTAAATAGTTTTTCACACACTTATTATAAATCATTTACCTATGTCATTTGAGCCTTTTTTCTGTTGTATCTCTTTCATTCATTTAAAAGAACTCTTTATATTAAGGATATTTGTCCTTGACTATTTCTGTCAAAAGTATTTTTGTCTAGCTTGCTGTTTATATTTGGCTCATGATATACGTTTTTTTCTGTGTACAATTTTTCTGTTTTTATAATCAAATATTTAAGTCTTATTTTACTGCTTTTTTATCTTGTTCAAGATCCTCCCCCACCCTATCTATTTACATATTATCTATCTATATTTAAGTATTTCAGTTTCATTTTTTTCTATACTTACATTTTTGGTGCATCTAATATGTATTTTGGTATAAAGTATGATGTACAGATTTAATCCCCACCCCCCAGCTATTTCAACCTGCATAGAAACATCCATGTTTTCTCTTCTGATTTGAAATGCCTCTCCTTCCCAACCCTAACTCTTAATTTGTAGGTATCTATTTCTCTGGTCTTCCTATTATTTTCCCTTGATCTCTCCATCAGATATGAACTGATTCTGATGCCACCACCAAAGTGTTTTAATGAGCGTGGTTTCAAATTTTATTTTATTTTTTTTAATAATTTGATTTCTTTTATTTTTTCAGTGATCCAAGATTCATTGTTTAAGCACTGCCCCCAGTGCTCCATGCAATACAGCAATCCTCCCAAATTGCACCTCAAAAAATTCCTGTCTATTCACTCAGGTTTCTTCCTCCAGCGGCAGTTAAGCACTTGCAATGAAGTGTTGAATATATGTGAGTATTTTTCAAAGTACACAAGCTTGTGAAAGTCCTAAAGCAAATAATTTTATAGGAAGTAGTCATCTACCCCTTTCAGACACATTAAGAGTAGTCACTGTTCTTTTTTTTTTTTTTTTTTTTTTTTTTTTTAAGATTTTATTTATTTGACAGAGAGAAACACAGAGAGGGAACACAAGCAGGGGGAGCGAGAGAGGGAGAAGCAGGCCTCCCGCCGAGCAGGGAGCCCGATGCGGGACTCGATCCCGGGTCTCCGGGACCACGACCCGAGCCGAAGGCAGTGGCTCAACCAACTGAGCCACCCAGGCGCCCCAAGAGTAGTCACTGTTCTGAAAGAATACTCAGAGTGAGGGTGGTGATGAGGGTCAAGAATTTTCTAGCCCACAAGAGGCATATTTGCCTGGTTCATTGTGGCCATTACAGATTTAAATATGACAAAACTATATGTACATAGTGCATTCTCTTCATTGCATTATTCTTTTTTTTAAAGGCATTAAAATTATCATGTAAGTGGAAAGAATATAATTTATGAGATGCCCACCATTTATAAAGCTATGTGGACTTGTTGCAACAAAGCAGATATTTGAAACTTTTAATCACATTCATTTCTGCTGCATTCCCTTAGACTTTGTTTGTCAGGCCCTCTCATTTTCAGCCTCAACAGTTCCTCTTCCCCACAGCAAGAGTCACTTCATCCCACCCATAATCACTAACACAATTTCTGACTACCCAAAACCAGGACAGTGTTCCCACAGTACCATTTACTCACTAGTCACATGGCATGGCAATTGCCTTGTTTTTACCTGTTAGAGAGTAGAGATAATATAATATTCACTATGGTATCCCAATCCCTACCTCAGTGCCTGACATACATAAATCTAAATAAATCCTTAGTGAATGGGTAAGCATTGTATACTAAATGTGAAGGAAGCGGGAGGGACACAAAATGCCCTAGCCCAGTACTCTCCGATTTAGCGTATCTTAGCTGTTTTGACATTGCATTACAATTCTGGCGTCTCATTCAGAATCTTTAGGACCACTCCTCCAGAACTATCCTGTCCCTGAATCCCACACCCCTGCTCTCCTTCCTGGTCCTGCTGGCAGGCTTGCCTAAAGACTGGCTCTCAGCCTGTCAGACACAGCCTTGCTCTACCTGCCTGCCAGGACACTCCATAAACTCAGGTCAGACCTTTGGGTCCCCACTGCTAACTTGGACCACTCTTTATCATCGAATCCTATGCCACTTGGATCCTGTGTTCTATTTGCTCCCAGTTCAGCACCTCCAGTCCTTCTTCCAGCTACATACATGGGCCTTGCCTGACTGAGACCAAAATATGTTTCTCAAGATAAGCAGACTATGTGGATCTTACTCTATAAATCAGTTCCTTTCATATAGCATAAATCCCCTTACATCCTCACACAATACTAATGTTAGTACTGTGGAAATCCAATTCCTATGAAAGTGTCTAGGAACAAAAATTAAAGTAAAATTTGATTGTTGTAGGATTTTAACTATGTATTCATACTATGTGGAAAAACAGGAGCTCTGTTTTTTCTTCTAATCTCTCTCTCTCTCAAAAAGGACAAAATTCTTCACTTTCTGAGAAAACACAAGTCACTTTCATCTGGCTTTCTCTCTTGTCCTCTCTTCTGTTTGAGCTCAGCATTTCACATGTTCATTTGGTGAGATTCCATCGTAATACATCACCAGGAACACATGTGTTCCACCGGGACTTTAGTCCCTGGAACATGTGAATAGTGATGTAAATAACAGCATCATTGGAATTTGGGGGAGGTGATGCAGGGAAGAAAGCTATGGTGAAATTAAGACCCAATCAAGCAACTATAATCAATATTTCCTTTTGGGGTAATGTAGGTAGTATTGATGCTACTACCTAGGGAACTTCAATGGTATTCATCAACTGGAGCTGTCAGCAGACACATTTATTAAGTGGCAGCTGTTACTTTACCATTGTAGGGGAGTGGAGCAATCCTAACTCCAAAATAGATTTTGGGGATGAGAACATTTCCAGCTAATAAACCACAAGAAGAGCCTGGTTCTGTTTTTTTCATGAATTTTTCAGTACATGAATGAAAAGATGAGGGGCAAATATTTGTACTTAGACTTGTTTCAATAGTTGTCTTATACCAATGTATTTATTTATTTTTAAGTAATCACTATGCCCAGTGGGGGCTCAAACTCACAACCCCTAGATCAAGAATTATATGCTCTACCAACTGAACCAGTCAGGTGCCCCCATTATACCACTATACTTAAAGTAAGAGTTTTAGTGTGTTACTGTAAATATATCTATATCATGTTAATCATAGCTAGAGTCCAGCTTCCACTAATTTATTTATGTCTTGCTTATTTTCTGATACTCTAATGGACATTGTAAATGTTCACTGATTTTTAATTTGTATTGTTATAAAAGCAGTATGTGACCAATAAGGTGAAAAAGAATACTGAAAAGCAGAGAGATAATCACCCATGGTCACTGATTGTTATTCCCATGTTTATTAAAAAAAATATGTTCAATCCAATCAATGGAGACTTGTCAGTAATGTTTACTTTCTCAATTCCAAGACATTTTTTTTCAAGTCCATATTTAATGGGTTCAATTCAGCAAACACTCATTGAGCATGTATTTTGTGCAATGTGAGTCTAAAAATCATCCCAAATCATACCTGAACTATTTATCATGTTAATTTTTTAAATGTACATATAAATATTAATCGGAATAATTATAATGTCTCACTTTTCATTTAGTTTCTATTGCTTAGACTAATCTGTGCTATAGGATTTGCCATTAGTGATTTCCATCTTGGTAAGGTATGGTTTAACTAGAAAATGCATATGGATTTTCCCCTAGGTATAAAAATACTTCTCTGTAGAATTTCAAACTTATAGAATCAATCAGAAAACTAATTCAATACATGCTGCTGAAAAGTGTAGACTTCGAAAGATCTGCAAGGTACTGGGACCATCTGACCAGTGAGTTCCACAGAAAAAAACAGCTTGTTTCCTGTGCACTTGCTGCTGTAGAAGTAATGAATCCCTTCCTGTTGTTGCTGTTATCATGAGAAGTTAAGGGATGGTATGTAAGTCCAAAAAGGGGAATCCCAGGGAAAACAGTGAACTGAGCCAAAGTTACAGGACTAGGGGGAAAGTCAAAGGTCTGAACAAGGGACTGGAGTTTGTGATTAGAATTTCCACTGGTGGTGGGAGAAGTGGGGAATATGTGCCGAAAAGTAAAGCAGAAGATATTATATCAGTCCACAGGGGAAAGGAAAAACATATTGAAACAAAGTCACTGGGGAAATGGAGCGTTTTGGAAGTGTCTAAGAGATCAGGTTGCCTCCACTTGACTCACTTATTGGGAAAACAGAGAAAGCCAGGACCCAATCTTTAGTCAAGTAGAAAACTCACTTAGTTATCAGAGCACCAAGGCCAGCTTCCATAAGACCCTTGATGCTGAAACAAGGAAACAGCTACCATTCAATACCTTATATTCTCAGAGTTAGCTCCAGAACAGCAAAGCAATGAAGAGATTAAGAGTACAAACTGAGGAGTCCAATTGCCTGACTCAAATCCCAGATCTGCCCCCTGCTTGTTGGTAGAGAGCCTTGGACAATTCCTTCAGCCGTCTTATCTATAAAATATAGAGTATATGAATATATACCTCATGGGGTTGTTAGTGCATAATACATACAAAGCACTCATTAAATATTAGCTACCTTTATTGTTTATAATGATCATGTGATAAAAAGGGAAATAAACTGAAATTTGGAACTTTTGCCGAGTGACATCTCTTTCTTTATCTTAGTACTACCTTCTTTTTTTCTTTTTTAATATTTTATTTATTTATTTGACAGAGAGAAACACAGCGAGAGAGGGAACACAAGCAGAGGGAGCCAGAGAGAGAGAAGCAGGCTTCCGGCTGAGCAGAGAGCCCAATGTGGGGCTCGATCCTGGGTCTCTAGGATCATGACCTGAGCCAAAGGCAGTCGCTTAACCAACTGAGCCACCCAGGTGCCCCAATATTACCTTCTTTTAAGTGACGAGGTTGTACTAGATAACTGGTTCACAACCCTGGATGCACACTGGAATCGCATAAAATCTTCCAAAAACCTAATCAGGTCAACTTGAATCAGAACCCCTGGAGTCTAACCCCAGGCATTTGAATTTTTAGAACATCCCTGCCGATCCTGATGTACAGAGAGTGTTGAGAACCACAAAACTAGATGATCTGATAATTTCAAGTGAGCTCAGAGTTCAGTTTCCTGCTGGGTATGGATGCCTTCAAGACCAAAGCTGTATAATCATCAACAATGTAAGACTCAGAGCCCCAACTCCTGCTTAAAATCAGATCAGGTACAGAAGTACCAAGAGAACCAGGAGCTCTGACAGAAAATTCTTGCATTAAAATAATATATTGTTAATATCTTCCACTCAAGAGGTCATATCAGTTTTGTTGCCAAGTGAGATTTAGAATAACCAAATGAGAAACAAGAAGGGAAAAAAAAAAAAAACCCTCCAGAAGCCAACAGTCCTTTGTCTCCAGTGAATATAACACTAATCCTTTCCTTCCTTTGCTATTGCTGCACCCTTTCACAGAAAGATAAGAAATGACATAAGGGAATTTCCGAGTTTATTTGTTAGAAGGAAATCAGGGGATATCATGTGAATGAAATAGAGGGACTTGATGAAATATATCACTACCTTTATTTTGAATTAAACAAACCTATAGAGTAAAAAGCAGACTTGTTTCAGGAAGATGACAGGTAAGCAAGCTGTGGTATAAGTCCTGTGCATTGACCAATAATAAGTGTTTATGTGTATGTTGACGGGGGTGGTCAAGGTGTGTAAATATATTTTTGACAAGATACTGTTTTCAATCTGTAGGATAAAATTTTTCAGAGAATAGATATTCATTCTGTTGTGTGCTCACTTCACATGAAATATTCACGTTCCTAGGATATTCAATCCCATCACCTGGGATATTTTATACATAGCATATTTAAGGACAGCATGATAAGAAAAAGCAAAACATTATCCACTTCATCAAAATTTTATTAGAACTGGGGCGCCTGGGTGGTTCAGTTCATTAAGCAACTGCCTTCAGCTCAGGTCATGATCCCAGAGTCCCAAGATCAAGCCCCACATCGAGTTCCCTGCTCAGCGGGAAGCCTGCTTGTCCCTCTCTCAGTCCCCCTGCTTGTGTTCCCTCTCTAGCTGTGTTTCTCTCTGTCAAATAAATAAATAAAAATCTTTAAAAATAATTTTTTATTAGAACTGCTTTCCTTTTACTACAAATAATTAAAAAGTTAAACACCATTCATGTGACTAGAACCTCAAAAATTTTGATTATATCCAAGTGATCAGACATTTAGCATCATTAATAGTCATTCTTGGTTAATAAAGATAAAAGATTAAATAAAATGTCCAATAAAATAGTTCATGTTATTTATCACAGTAGCAAACCATTTTCTGAAAGTATCAGGTAATTT
The DNA here is from genome assembly GCA_004023965.1 of Spilogale gracilis. Taxonomy (NCBI): domain Eukaryota; kingdom Metazoa; phylum Chordata; class Mammalia; order Carnivora; family Mephitidae; genus Spilogale; species Spilogale gracilis. Next base: position 34,054 of record PITA01012226.1, read on the forward strand.
TCCTTAAACTATAACAAGATCTCTGCTTTTTTCTGAAGGAACAACCTGCTGCCAGATTGACAACTCATTATCTAAGCAAAGTTGTAGGAGCCTCTGAGAGTGCTTACATGGAATGAGAACTTCTGTTTCCTTCTTCATTCCCTCCTCCAACCAATGTACATGCACCACCAAAGACTTCTTCAGGAAACACTTCTACCAATACCTGGAATAAATATTTTGTAGGACTCCCTCTTGAACCCACTTAAACTGAATGCTAATGACCAAGACAGAGATCCACAGAGCATTTTGAATGTTACAATAGAAGGGGCTGGGGGTTCTGAGTTGTCAACAGAGGCAACACAAGGAGAGCAAACCCCAGTGGGATCAAAGGACTTGGCTATAAGAGCAACCATAAAAACTCATAAAAGCAAATGTCCCATGCCACCCTCTCCCAGGGAATCAACTCAGCCGTGTAGAAACCAAGAAGCATGGGCTCCTGGGTGGTTCAGTTACTTAAGCATCTTACTCTTGATTTCAGCTCAGGTCATGATCTTAGGGTTGTGAGAACGAGCCTAGCATTGAGCTCTGTGCTGGGCATAGAGGCTGCTTAAGACTCTTTCTCTCTCTCCCTCGGCTCCTCTCTCTCCCAAAAAAGAACCACATTGCCCCATCAATAACTCTGGAAGAATAGTACCCAGGCTTGGCTCTTACTGGGTTGCCCTACTCCAGAGTCCACTGAAGCTTCTGTTTCTACTTTGGGATCTGGGAGAAGAGTCTGAGCCCTTGAAGTGTCACATCCTACAGCTGATGCTAAAACATTTCACAGTCATCTATGTGGAAGTCTTCCTTGAACAACTGCCTACATTATAAGAACATAGTTGAAAATATGGGCTAACTAAGGTCAAACTGCCTGTGTTTGAATGTCCAACCTACCAGTGGGCATATTACTTTCCATCTACCAATCTCATTTTTTTAATGCATAAAACAGAAATAAAACTAGTGCTTCGTAGTGTTGTTAGGAAAGTAAATAAAATCAATTAAAAAAAAATGCTTGGCACAATGCCGGGCACAGAATAATCTCCAGTATATGCTACCTAGTATTATCATCATCGATAAATAGTGTATCATTATATATAGCTATATGATATATACCATATAGATGATACATATTATATGTAGTACATATATTAGATCATCATATAAGAATTGGGATTTAGATACACAGTCATTGGTAGGAACACCTGGTATGCTGGGAAATGACCTCCAAAGTGAACAACATATAGAAGGGGGGGATATGTGACCCAAAATTGAGGACCGCCTGAGGAGTGAATTCTACCAATGCAGCTGGCTTCCTTATGCATCAGAACAAACAACAGGCTGTGATCAAAGCAGGTGGTTTGGTGATGTCCAAACCAGAAGATGATATCTATCAAGACAACATGTGAAAGTTAAGCTTATGTGTGAGGCCCCTCCCTCATCCAAATACCAAGCTTCCCAAGCATGTAGCACTTACTAAACAGTTATTGAAACACAAGGAGCTTTGAATATCTCCAGTGTCACATTTCAAGACTTAGAGAATAATTAGGAAAAATCTGAGCTGGCAAAACTCTTCCCAGCTCACCCTGGCAAGCAGACCATCTTTGTTTTCCAGTACTGTGTGTTGTCGTCACAGTAACGATGAGGCTCCAAATACAGGCCCAGGCCGTCATTTCCTCATGGACTCAGGCTGCCACACTGAAATAGCATTATGAACTCAGCAATGCCTCTTCCTTCCCTGCTGTGCTGTGGTACCTCAAAGAAGCAGGCCCTAAAATGAGTTACTTAAGACATAAGTATATTAAAAAGATATAAAAAAAAATAAAATCCTTTTAGTCCTATCACCATATCACCTATGACTCGTGTGTGTGTACATGCATGCGTGTGTGTGTGTGTGTGTGTGTGTGTGTAAAGACCTTATTTTTACCAATATCTTTTAGATAAACAAGGCGAGTTGGCAGTAATTTGATTGTCTTGGTGATGTCAACAGTCTACTGTTTTTTAATCAAATTGTCTTTTGACTTTAAATCTTCAGCAAATCATGTTTTAAAGAGCACATTTGGCCAACTCTGATGAGTTCATTTCATGGATTTCCTACACCTTTCCCTCACAAAGATAAGCAGTGGATAATTCATTTCTTCAAAGTAACTTGGGAAGCTTATAGTTACAATTGTTGCAAAAGCAAAAAGCAAACCAACAAACAAAAAACAAGATTATTTTTGAGGGTAGACCTGTAAGATCTTGGCCAGTGAAGCAACAATCATGTTCAATCGTCTGTTTGGTAAAGGAGGTAGGTGACAGAATTTAAGCAAGAAAGCAAGCAAAAAGAGAAAAATCCGTGAAACTTAAGGATTCAAAGTCAGATCATTTGCGATAAATCCTGCGGTTGTTTTAAAATTTTTTAGTCTGTCTTTCACAGACCTCAGAAACGCATTAATCACCCAATATTATGCACGTTGACACCATTTCCCAAAAAGGAAAAACCACGCCAATTTCTTGACTTTTCAGTGCTGCTACAGCTTAAACAAAGCTCTCAGGGCCTGGGGTGCTGGTTAACGTCCTGTTACTTCATTTCTGCTGGGAGTTTCTCAAGTTCTGCAATCAGCTGGTTAGCAGCCAGCCAGAGCTGCTCAATTCATGTTTGACTTTCCTGATTCTAAGTTCTTCCATAACTCCTGCCTTGCCTTTGAAATCAAACTGCCTCAACTAATGCCACGGGGAAAGGGGAATTCTGCCTGGAGCTTTTTCCCTACTCTGATTAGTCAAAGAGTAAGAATGACCATTTAAGGAAAAAGAAGAACATAACCCAATATATTTTCCTGAGGTTCCTATATTTTTGCCCCAAGGCCTTGATAATGTATTCTGTAAAGCCAGGAAAAGTTCTCTGTATTTTTTTTTCTCTTCTTCCATCTTTCTTTCTATAACAAGGTTTTCATTAAAGAATGACAATTCTAAAACCCAATTTGCCTTTTCTCTCAGAAACATATCCTTTCAATTGGGAAAAATAAAGCAAATGATCATGTCGAAGCAGTAATGACCTGGCATAAGGTCTGTTAGTACTAAAGCTACTAAGAAACTTCCCTGTTTATAAGAGTTTTTCAAATATTTTTGTTAAATTAAATATACAGAATAGCAAGAACCCGTAATATACACACACATCTTTGTGATATAACAGGGGTTTTTGTTTGCCTTGGAATGTACTTTCTTGTCATGTTTAAGAAGAATGAATAGGATTAAGGAAGACAAATAGCAAGAATTCATTTCCATTTGGTAAGGTTAAAACCAGTGTGAGATGACCTTTTTTGGACTTCTCATTTTTATCTGTTACTAGGTTAGTAAAACAAAACAAAACATCTAAGGGAAGAAATAAAGAATGATAAATTTAATAGTCTATTTTCTGTATAGGAGGAAGTCTCCATTGCCTACATTACCCAGTGTTGTAGGCTATAAAAAAGACACCCAAGGACCACGTATAAACACACTTTATCTCCAAGTGTAAATATAGAAACCAGAAAACAGTCTATGCTATGGGTGATTTTTTTTTTAACATTTTTAGTAATGATTCTATAAGACAGCAGGCTGCTGAGTGATAAGGGACAGTTTGAAACATAAATTCCATGCTAAATAATTGGCTGACGTTCAAACTATGTGTGCTTACAGTACCCAGCAGCAAAGTACGTCCCAAACAAGATTCCACACTTAAATAATACATTCTTCTGTCTTTCCTATGATCTATGAACTTGAGTTCACAGACTATCTGTACCTAAGAATTTTGTGTGCAATGAAGATTAAAATAAACAGAAAACTGGGCGCCTGGGTGGCTCAGTGGGTTAAACCTCTGACTTCCCCTCAGGTCATGATCTCAGGGTCCTGGGATGGAGGTCTGCATTGGGCTCTTTGCTCAGCAGGGAGCCTGCTTCCTCCTCTCTCTCTCTCTGCCTGCCTCTCTGCCTACCTGTGATTTCTTTCTCTGTCAAATAAATAAACAAAATCTTTAAAAATATATTTAAAAATATTATTTTTTATATTTTTAAATATATTTTAAAAAATAAACAGAAAACTGCATTTAAGATATGACAATAAAGCAATAATAGCTTAAATTTATTAAAAAGTCTACCAGGCAACTCAGTTTCATTAATTCATTTAATCTTCAAAACCACTATATGTGGTTTCCTCACTCGGTTTCCTCAAGGCACAGAGAGTAATTTTCCCAGGGTCACAGTGAGTGAGGATCTGAATCCAGGCCATCTGGCTAGCCTATGCTTCAGGCTTTCCTTGCCTCCTCCTTATGTTTGTATACCAATATCCTTATGTTTTCAACTCAGATTTAAGGAAACAGATTTATTATATTAGCTTATCTTTCTATTGCTATATATGCTAAAAATAATTTCCTTATGAACAATTATGTTGCAGCCAATTTTCTCTCTTAAATCTTTATTTTTTTAAGATAGATAGATAGATTGATTGATTGATTGATTGACTGATTGATTTGACAGAGAGAAACACAGCTAGAGAGGGAATACAAGCAGGGGGAGTGAGAAAGGGAGAAGCAGGCTTCCTGCCGAGCAGGGAACCCGATGTGAGGCTCAGTCCCAGGACTCTGGGACCATGACCTGAGCTGAAGGCAGACACTTAATGACTGAGCCACTCAGGTGCCCCCTCTCTTAAATCTTTCTGCTGAAAGAGATCTCAATCTAAGCTTTCCCCTTTATTTCCCAAGGTGATGCTTTCCTAAAACCCACATGCATAGAATGAGATGAGATGAGATGAGATGAGATGAGATGAGATGAGATGAGATGAGATAAATAAGTAAAAATATGGATTAAGCAAGCTCTATAAAATCCTATTTCTTAGGGCACCTGTTTTATGAAGAAATACTCATCTTTCAAAAAAGAAAAAAAAATCAGCATCAGTTTTGAATGTGCATTTTGCTACCAAGTTTCACTTCTTTTTTTTTTTAAAGATTTTATTTATTTATTTATTTGACAGAGAGAGAGAGAGAGAGAGAGATCACAAATAGGCAGAAAGCCAGGCAGAGAAAGAGGGGAGGAAGCAGGCTCCCTGCTAAGCAGAGAGCCCGATGTGGGACTCGATCCCAGGACCCTGAGATCATGACCTGAGCCGAAGGCAGAGGCTTAACCCTCTGAGCCACCCAGGCGCCCCCAAGTTTTACTTCTAAAAAATAAAAATATAACCATAGTAAAACCACTGCTAAATGAATATATTGGATATTTCACAAATTTCACTGGGCAAATCCCATAATGATTCTTGCTAAACACATTTAGAAGAGTAATTTTAACCTCCTTGGCTATCTTAAAATATAAAGAGTATACCTTTCTTTCAGCAGACACAGAAAAAAAATTGCTTCAAAGTCATAGTTCATGTTTTATCTCACACAGTAAGGCTACAGATTTCATGAGTGATTAAAAATAAATCTGAGAAATGTCTCTGCCTCTATTTTTAAATATCTAGGGATAAAAAAAAGGGATCATAACACGATATTTAAATATTTTAATGTTCCAGGACAAATTATAATCCATGATGACCCACAGATAAGAGGAGCCATGATTTAAATGAACAGTACCACAGGTAATTATAAATCTGGTACAAAAATATGATAAAAATAATATGATTTATAGTATTTAGGTGGGTAAATGGCATACACAGGACAAACACACACACACGCGCACATACACATACTATATACAGTCTTTTTTAAGATTTTATTTATTTGAGAGAGTGAGAGAGAGAAAGCACCACAGAGGGGAGGGTCAGAGGGAGACTGTCTGCCAAGTGGGGAGCCCGACTTAGGACTTGATTCCAGGACTCGATCTGGGACTCCAAGATCATGACCTGACCCAAAGTCAGATGTTTAACTCAGCCCCCCAGATGCCCCTACAGTCTTTATATACAGTTCTTTCTAGTTCATTCTCAAGGTACATCATCTCCACAGTCAGGTATATAAGCATACCTAGAATTACCTGTAACTTCTCTGTGCACAATAAAACTACGAAGGCTTGCCTTGAGAAATTTTTGAGATAAAAAGTTATTAACTACACTTAGTTGCTTTTCTTGAATTTATACTTATTTATACTTTCTCATGTACTCATCATCAGAAATCTAGAGCCAAAAAAGTTAATAGAACATCTACAATGTGCATGGGGATAAAAAGCTCTAAAATCAAGTGGTGCTTAGAACAATGCTTTGCACCTAATTGCTTCATTAAACTGTTCTGAATTTAAAGACACAAGCTCTATCTCAAAGTACCTTAAGTCTAATAGAACACCAAACTGTCTAAAAAAGGAATTACTTCTAAAAGATAAGGCCAGGGAATCATTGTGAAAGTAGAAGACACTGATCTGGGTTTTAAAGAGTGGACAAGGTCTCTATAGGAATGGGGAGGAAAGGTATTCCAGGCTGGGGGGATAAAACAGGCAGAAAGTAGCACTGAAGGGTGTACTATGCATGTGCTTGGAGAATGGCCCAAAATCTGAAATATCTGAAGCAGAAGGACACTTGTTGTTGAGTAGTGGGAGCCAAAACTGGAAAAGTTAAGTACGTGCCAGATGATGGAAGGTTTTCAAAATACCCAGCCTAGGTGTTTGGCAGCAACCAGGAGTCCCAGAAGATAAACTGAAGAGTAAGGGAAACAGGCAGAGCACTGTTTCAAAAATTAACCCCATGGTCATAGGCAAGATGGTTTGGATGGCAATGAGAGGTGGTAGGGGAGCAACATTGTTACAATCCAGACAGAGAGTGAAGGGAAGAAGACTTAATGTGGTAGGAGGTATGGTGAAGGAATCTAACAACACTTGTGGTAAAAGGGAAAGGATAGATTGCAAAATAACACAGACATGTGAACTTGAGCAAACAAGAGAACAGAATCCGCATGGTTCATGAAGGGTTTGACTGTTCATATACTGGAGGGAAGCACATGGTCTAACCTGAGCTATTTTTGATTCTCAGAGGTAAATTTACAGCCATGAAGACAATGCTACTTAGAAATTGATTTCATCAGGAAACATGGTTTTGACCCAGAACCAAATGCTGTACTCAGTTTTCTACACATTGTTCCACTGACTCCAAAAGAAATTAATGCCTAGAACTAAAGGCAGACTTTGGGCTTATACATACAATTGTAAGCCAACAATGTGACCCTTCCTGAGATAAAAACAAGAAAAATGTAAAGCATTTAATTCTGACTTTTCAAAACTTTTCAAGGCAAAGATACTTCATCTCTACTAAAGTACCAGGAGCTTCATTCTCTGATACTGAGGTTACAAAAGTACACTTTGCACTGTACGTGCATACATTCATTATATATGACTGGCTTCATACACTTCACAAACTAGTCGTGCAATCAGAATTAGGAAGCACTGTACACCCTGAAATGTGTGTACTATTTCCTTTTCCTGCACATTCGATATATAAGGTTTAACTAATTTTTCTGAAGAAACATTTACTGAAAGGGTTAATACATTCTTATTTATCCACAAACCACGTGTTCAAAACTGGTCTTGGGTAAATTCTTAAATTGACAAATGGACTCAAACAATTCCCTTTAAAATGTGCATCTGTATCTTCTCATATATCATCCTTAGATTAGAATATTCATTCAAATTATCATGTTCATTTAAAGGAACAAACTTATGCAAATCTAACCCAACTACAGATACCAGGTATCAGTAACCAGATCCTAACATTCAGCCATAGCTTTTGTCAGAATCAGTGTGAAATCGATCACTCTAAGCAACTCTGATAAAATTGCATGGCAACTCATGGAAGGGGAGATAATATACGAACAGATAACAGGAGGATTTCCTTCATACTATCATAAATACACTCATGTACATGTACATACAACTTTAGAAAGAAGTTTTTTCTAAAAGGTCTATTTCAGTCTAAAAATCAGAACCTCTTTTATCTATATAGAAGCAATTACTCAGTTTGTTTTTTTCTAGATCACAAAATAACATTCTCCCCGATAGTTTCTATTCAACAACTGTAAAAGTAGTGCTTTAATAGCAGCCGTATTTTGTGCCCAATCAGAAGCACTTGGGGTGACTACAACATAACCAGGTCAGACCCAGCACACGGTGTACCAGTGTAATCAGAGAATCCAGCAAAGGGAGAAGCAGATAGCAGCAAGTCCTAAGGACAGCAACACAAACATCATGCAGGACTTTCCTCTCATTTACCACACAAGCTGCTTAGCTAGTTTCAGTAAATGGACATTATTTTGTTCCCAGGAAAAGTCTGTCTTTCATTGTTTAGCCATCTTAAATGAGAAAGGAGCTGTGAAGTTGTCCTTTGCCATATTTCTGTTACCTGCCCAAGAATGATAACTTGGCAGAAATATTTTGATGGCTAGTAAAACATCGTAACAATCTTTGCACTTAAAAAGGAATTGGTGTAATTCTGAGAGAGATGATGTTACCGATTCTTTCAAAATAATCCACAATGATTATTATAATTCCTTAAATATGTTATCACATAGTGGAAACAGTAAAAATCAAAAGAATCAACAACACAGAATCTGAAAGAACACTCCTCTTATAGAAACAGAAATTTCTTAAAAGAGTAAATAGCTATTTATTTTGGTCTTACCTGACGGCAGCTTGTTTAACCAAGGGTATGTCCTCTATGGAGGTAGCTTATCCTTTGAAGAACCCAGTGGCTTGTCCCACAACCCCAGAGAGACTGGAGTCTTGGAAAACTGTCCAGCCCAAAAGAATACAGAGGAAAAAGCTTTTCCCACTTTCTTTCCTAGGACTAGCCAACAGCTGAAGTCATGCAGGAAACTGAGTAGAGGGAAGGGGAAAGCAGCTTCTTCTCCCTGAAATCCCGATCAGCAGAAATTGGAGGCTGTTGTCTATCTCCCACCCAGACTTTTGTTTAAAAGTTTTTTCAACTGTTGCTAGGTGTTGTTGGGTTCTGAGATTAGCTTTCTCGTCTTCTGCTCCCTTCACAACACTGTCGGAGCAATGACTTTGTTGAGGAGCTGAGCTCGCGCGTGCTATATTTAACCAGTGTTCTCAGCAAGTCAAGCCTGTCAACAGCTGAGAAGTTTGGAGCCGGCTTTACTCAGTTCCTCAGCAGCTGGGTTATCAGTGGATACAGCTCTGCTCACCCTGTAAGAGATTGCAGGGAAACCGGCAGATCCTTTTAAGGACACAGAGGTAATTATTACTCAAAGCTCTTAAATACAGATTGTGATTTGGGGCTTTAAATCTGAGGAAGAAATAGCAGTTGTCTTGAGTAGAGTAGAGCAATTTACCGATGCAATATTTTTCTCAAGTAGGCATTCTCAGATAAATGTTCTTAAATTTAAAACAGCCTTTTAAAAATGTGCCTCAATTGTTGGGAAAATTCAGAAAGAGATCATTTCAGACGGTTTTTTTACATCAGTGTGTTACTTTCATAGCTAGATGGCTTACCTTATTCTTTTTTTTTTTTTTTTTTTTTTTGGCTTACCTTATTCTATCAGACTTGATCAGTTTGTATGCCTGGATATTATTAAAATAAGGTTAACATAAAGGAATGTCTGTAATAGTATGTTTTTGAATGGAGTAAGGTTAAGAAGGAAAATCTTAGCATTCTCACTCAGGTCATTCATTCAAAGTAAGAAGTGGAGAACACTCCAGGAAAACCAGGACTTGAAACACCTCTGGCTGTCAACAGCCTCGCCTCATCATTAACCCTCCAGGCTCCAAAACCAGAGAACGGTCAATTCTACTCTGAACTCTCACATGAAGACTGTCTCAAGATATTTTATTTCTTTTATTTTATATCATAAAATAGGATGACTCTGCCAAGATTAAGACTTAGGGGAAAAGTGAGTTTAACTAGTTTTGGGATTATCTTATTATATACATGAAATTAACACTAAGAGAGATCCCTTTAGCCACAGGTAAAGCAGGAAGACACACACACACACACACACACACACACACACACACACACCCCATTATTAGTTAACATGGTAGAATATTGCCCTGATAAAAACATCACCAGCATCATTATAAAGGTTGACCCCCCTCCCGAGATCAATCAATCAACCTGAGGATATACCCTTTTTTGACATGCAAACTAAAGTTAGACCAAGCAGACATATAAAGGCATAGGTTTAATCTTTTAAGCATTGCATATTTGTGAGAAGTAGCTTATGTACTAGATAACCCTAATGTCTCTCTGGGAAAGGCTACCACTTATCACAAGAGGTGTGTGTGTGTCCTTCTTTTTAAAGAAATGACCCTCATCTCCAAGATTAACGACAGGCCCCCCAGACACACCTCAACCCATTAGAAAACATCTCGGTTCTTCCCCTCCCAGCCACCACACTAATAGCGTTCATTGTTTCCCTGTAATTTATTTACTACTATTCACATATAAAATTATACTTGTTCAGATTCTGGGTCTGGGCCAACCTTGATCTTTAAAAAAGATTTCTATTAAGATAAAAGTGTTCTTATGTGAAATTAATGGACTCATCTAGAACACTAATGGATCTTTTAGAAACAATCTATTCACAGTCCCTAAAAAGTGGGTTCTGACAGGGGGTGGAAGTGTGTGACTGGGCTAGGCCATAGTTCAGAATCACCAGGAGAACATTTTAAATATTACAAAGAGCTGGGTATGGAGAAATTATTGTTTGGAAAATGCACACGCCCCCACAACATATCCCACATGCAACAGCACTAGGTTGAGAACCATTTCACTAAAGAGAACTCCAGCAATGCATCATTTCACTCCTACTAAACGTTCACTTTATAGATGTCTTCAATCCAAAACAAAACAGAGAAGCTTGTAGTCCAAGTCAAGATAACTAAGGGGAAATAACCCACTTTGTCTTTATGGACAGATAATTCTATCAGGAGCATGATAGTTATTTCTTCTCTATCCAGACAGAGTTTTCAGTGTTTTTTTTTCTTTAATGAAAACCTGGTCCTCCCACCATTGTTTTCTCTAACACTTGGATTAGCGGTCCATTGTTACTATTAATTTATTTTAAACAATGTGATGACAAGCAACAGCACACAGAGAATTTTACATAATTAGATACTGTTGCTACCTTGAAATTATGTTATTTAATGATACTAAGCAAATGTGCTTGTCTAACTCAGTACCCCACAATAATCAGTCTTTCTTTCTCTCTCTCTCTCTCTCTCTCTCTCTCTCTCTCTCTCTCTCTCACACACATAAACACACACACACACACACACACACACACACACACATATGCATTCTCTATCCTTCTTTATAAAGTGAATTTATTTTGAAAGCTTTCCCCCTGGGAATGATTATTCAGACAAAAGAATTTCCTACATAATTCCCAGAGGAAATAGTGCCATTAAGAGCTATTAGAAATTTGTGTTTTGTATACAGTCAACAAAGAACTGATTTTTCAACACATATTGTTACTACATTACTGTTCAGTTGCATCCTTTTCCCACAGTCTTAAGTGTGAGCATTCTGAGAACATCTGATAAACTTAAAATTAAAGCTGAAATTTCCAACTTCAAGAATGAATCATGGTGAAACTTTTTAATAAGAATATAGGTTAATGATATCAATGAGAAAAAGGCAAATGAATTAAGTAAGAGTGTTGGCACATTATCTCTACATCCATTTATAAAACACAAATTTTATCGTATTATTCATTTGAAGAAGCATAGGGATTTTTTTTAAGTAAAAAAATTAATCAGTTTGACATTTGCTTCAAAATGAAGTTAAGGAGTAAGGGATCATGAGAGGAGTTTCAAAGCAAATATCTCTGTTATTGTGTATTACCTGGATCTGAGACTTGAATATAAGCTCCTGGGTAGAAAAGAATGTTTCCTATTTGTTCCTTACTGAGTGATCAAGCACCACAGTAAGTGTTCAATAAATAGGAATGTTTGAAAGAGCAAATAAACAACATAGAGATGAAAAAAACTTTAGAGCATGTTATCCAAAACTTACAGAAGTTGTTTCTAGGCTCTCTGAACAGAGTTATGTCATTATTACTTTTTATTAAGAATTATGGAAAGAAATCCATAGATTGAAAATTGGTTATTTTGAATTTTGTTAAAATTTCAAAGGAAAGTTAATAGATTTTAGGATAATAATAAAAATACTTATGTAACACTATGTGCCAAGCACATTTCTAAGGGCTTAACATATATTCTAATAATAAGCCAATGAGACAGGCATTATTTTTATTCCCCATTTTACAGCAAGAAAACTGAGGCATAGAGATATTAAGTAACCTGATTAGGTACATGTTAATAAGTAGCAAAATCAGAATGTAAACTAGAGAGTCTGGTTCCAAAAATTTGTGTTCCTAACCACATAACTGCCTCCTTACACTTAAGAGTCTCAGTATCCTGTTCTTGGCAATCACTGAGAGTCAAAAGCTATAGACTCTGCTATACCTGAATAAATATGCTTCTGATAAAAAAAAATACATTTAAAATTCTACAGCTCTGAGGCAGATAGAAAAAAAAATGGCATAACTACATGATCAGCATAGTAAAATAAAAGCTCATTGGAACTGAGGTTCTGTTGAATACCAGAGAAGAGAAAATTGGACTGGAAAGAAGATAATTGCTTTGAGAAAAAAAAAAGTGTCTATTTTTAAGCAAAGGATATGAGCTGTTCAGTATTCTCTCTAAAACAAACAATGCATGATGTTCTATGATGAATGAGTTCAGTGCCTAATGAAATTCTAAAATTACATTCTAAAAATATAATTTTGGTCTATGATTTGATAAGCAATTTTTAAATGTTTATGAGCTATGCATTCACAACCAAAACTTCTCAAAGATGTAATCAACAAGAAAAAACATGACAATATGGGGAAGTGGCAGGAAAATCATTATACATTAACTAGTGCTTTGATATCAGAATGATATTGTGCTATAGTCAGGTTTTACAATTTGAAAATACTTGCATTTTTTTATTAATTTAGATATATTTCTATTTAGATCTTACAAAACTTTAAAGGAAATAGTGCTAATACTTTGTGATATCTGTACACATTCATAATAAAATAAGCATTTTTGTCCTGTTCACTTAATAAAATATGTATTATATCACTCATATATTTGTTCATAAAATATTCAACTAAATCACTTATTTTCCCAACAGCTTCAGAGAAAAGAGAGCCAAGGATAGGTTTTTAGAAAGTTGTAAGATAATAGTATTTCCATTTACTTGAGCAAAGTAAGCATGCTTGTATTAGACATTAAAATCCCCAATTCCCTGCTTGAAATTGGGTGAATAGAACTTAACTCTGAAAGTTATTATAGGATCATATTCTATCAAGATCACAAGCATCTTACCTTGCAATAGAGTCAACTAACATTCTCCTGAGTATATCTCCTTCTTCCTTTCCTATTCCAGAGTCTTCCCCTCATCCCCCACTCTTGTTCAATGCTCTAATTCTTAATTGTAATGGATGACTCAACAATTTTCTATGAAGGAATGGGACATTTACTCCCAAGAAATAGACACAGAATTGGGGTACCAGTGATTAGGCATAGCATCATGCAAAATAATGCACTTTTCTCCACGGAGCTTATGGGTTTGTATGTATACACTACATAGATAACTATAGTTAACTCTGAAAAATTGGATACTTTGGAAGCACAGTGGATAAGACCTCTGATTCTAGAGTCAGGCAAAACTAGTTTGAATTCAGATTCTATTACTTATTACGTATGGGGACTTAGCAAATTACTTTATTTCACCTAAGACTACTTTACCTCTTCTGTAAGATTAATAAAAGAGTTTAAGACTATTTATAATAGCCAAACATTAGAAACTCTCTCTGTGCGCTTTCTACAATTGAATAGGTACAATGTAGTGTAGTCAGACAATGGCTTGCTATATACAGTAATAAGAATGAACAATCTACAACTGAGTGTAGCAATATGGATAGATCTGTCAGGCAAAATGTTAAATAGAAGAAGCCAGACCCAAAACAGTGTACTGACGATTCCATGTACACCAAGTTCAAAAACAAGCAAATAAATATTTGGTTTTGGAAGTCAGAATAGCAGTTATCCTTAGGAGGTGGGGACACAATTGGAAATGGGCACAAGGAGGGCTTCTGTGGCATTGGTAATATTCTTTTTCCTGCTGGGTATGCCAGTGTGTTCAATTTGCAAAAATTAATCAAGCTGTATAGTTGTGATTTCTTTTTAATGTATGCTTAGGGGTTTTTTTGCCTATTGTAACTTAAAAAAAGTTTAAAAATTAAAATTAATTTAAATATAAGAGTCCTTACTTCTGAAATATTTGCAGATGAAATAATAGAGTGTCTTGGATTTACTTGAAAACAATCCAGTGTCAGGAAAGAGACGTGGACAAGAGAATAATGAAACAAGACTGGCCAAAAGTTGACAGCTATTGAAACTGGGTAGTGAGTGATCATTATACTATACTCCCTACTTTCATACAAATTACTTGTTTGCTAGTTCTTCAGAATAGCGCTTACTACGTTAATTATTATTTTAATTATGAATATTAATATCACTATCACTTTAAAATAGCTATACAAACTAAACTCTTTGAATCCAGTCAAGTCTTTACATGGAAATCACATGGAATTCCATTGATGTCATGTGATAATCAAGAAGACAATTGGCTTTATAATATTAACACATACTATTAGCAACTGAAATCAAAAGTTGAATAAAAAAAAGGTAAGGAACAAAGAATCTGTACTCAGAAAACTATAAAGTACTCATGAAAGAAATTAAGGAAGACACAACGAAATGGAAAAACGTTCCATGCTCATCGACTGGAAGAACAAATATTGTGAAAGTGTCTATGCTACCTAGAGCAATCTAGACATTTTTTTTTAAAAGATTGTATTTATTTATTTGACAGAGAGAAACACAGCAACAGAGGGAACACAAGCAGGGAGAGTGAGAGAGGGAGAAGCAAGCCTCCCACCAAACAGGGAGCCTGATGCAGGGCTCAATCCCAGGACCCTGGAATCATGACCTGAGCCAAAACAACTGAGCCACCCAGGCACCCGACAATCTACACATTTAATGCAATTCCTATCAAAATACCCTCAATGTTTTACAAAGAAATGGAACAAGTAATCTTAAAAGTTATATGGAACCAGAAAAGACCCTGAATAGCTAGAGGAATGTTGAAAAAGAAAACCAAAGTTGGTGGCATCACAATTCCAGACTTCAGGCTCTACTACAAAGCTGTAATCATCAAGACAGTATGGTACTGGCAAAAAAAAAAAAAAAAAAAAGAAAAGAAAAAAGAAAGAAAGATACATAGATCAATGGAACAGAATAAAGATCTCAGAAATGGACCCTCAACTCAACTCTATGGTCAACTCATCTTCAACAAAGCAGGAAATAATGTCCAATGGAAAAAAGACAGTCTTTCAATAAATGGTGTTGGGAAAATAGGACAGCCACATGCAGAAGAATGAAATTGGACCATTTCCTTACACCACACACAAAATAGACTCAAAATGGATGAAAGACCTCAATGTGAGACAGGAATCCAACAAAATACTTGAGGGGAACACAGGCAGCAACCTATTCAACCTCAGCTGCAACAACTTCTTCCTAGAAACATCACCAAAGGCAAGGGAAGCAAGGGAAAAAATGAACTATTAGGACTTCATCAAGATCAAAACCTTTTGCATAGCAAAGGAAACAGTCAACAAAGCCAAAAGACAACTAACAGAATGGGAGAAGATATTTGCAAATGACATACTAGATAAAGAACTAGTATCCAAAATCTATAAAGAACTTAACAAACTCTACACCCAAAGAACAAGTAATCAAATCAAGAAATGGGCAGAAGAGATGAACAGACATTTCTCCAAAGAAGACATCCAAAGGGCCAACCAGACACATGAAAAAAGTGCTCAATATCTCTCAGCGTCAGGGCAATACAAATCAAAACCACAGTGAGATACCACCTTACATCAGTCAGAATTCTAAAATTAACAGGTCAGGAAATAACAGGTGTTGGTGAGGATGTAAGGAAAGGGGAACGCTCCTACACTGCTGGTGGGAATGCAAGCTGGAGCAGTCACTCTGGAAAACAGTATGGAGATTCTTCAAAAAGTTGGAAATAGAGCTACCCTATGACCTAGCAATTGCACTACTGGGTATTTACCCTAAAAATACAAATGTAGTGATCGAAAAGGGCACATGCACCTCAATGTTTACAGCAGCAATGTCCACAATAGCCAAACTATGGAAAGAACCTAGATGTCCATCAAGAGATGAATGGATAAAGAAGATGTAATTAATACACACACAAGCGCGCGCACGCTTGCTCACGCACGCACAGGAATATTATGCAGCCATCAAAAAGAATGAATCCTGCCATTTGCAATGACATGAATGGAACTGGAGGAGATTATGCTGAGCGAAATAAGTCCATCAGAGAAAGACAATTATCATATAATCTCTCTGATATGAGGAATTTGAGAGGCAGGGTGGAGGGTCATGGGGGGTAGGGAGGGAAAAAAATGAAACAAGATGGGACAAGGAAGGGAGCCAAACCATAAGAGACTCTTAATCTCAGGAGACAAACTGAGGGTTGTTGGGGGGTGGGGGGAGATAGGGTGTCTGGGTCATGGAAAAACTTAAAAAAAAAAAAAAAAAAGTAAGGAAGCTAGAAAGGGCTGCCTGAAGCAAATTAGTCCTAAAACCACTGGGGAAACAGGCTTCATTCTTGCTTTTCTCAACGAAGCTCATTAACATATTATTCTGCCTATCTGATAATGAAAGAGAAAATATCAAGAAACAAAGATGTCTAAGCAGCAAAAGCTATGGGCCAACAACTAATAAGTGGTTAGTAACAGGAAATGTCATCACAACTGTTCAACACTCAGGGTGAAAAGTTCAGGACAAGAAATGCTCAGAAATACTTGAATTTGGTATCCATTTTACATCTGAGCAGGCCTTCTACACTTAATATTTATATTCTTTACTTCTTTCATCTGAATATGTATAATCATTCACCTCCTGGGAGAGCTGGAACATTATAGTCTGGGACAGGAAAGTGTTTTGAAATGATGAAATATCTAAAAATTTTGTGTGTTGAAGCTTTCTTTTGGTCACTTACTTTCAGCACTCTGAGGTAGGTTAACCATGTGATGAAATGGTGAAGGAAATTCTTTAAAAAGCCTAATGTTAAAAAGTATAAAAATTAATATAGAAACTGGAATCATTAGGTAGACTTAAATAGTAAAAATGTGAATGAAAATTACAAAGCAGTAATTTTTTAAAAATCTAATTGACTTCTTCAAGACAATTACAATTTCCTTGTTTCGTCTTTAGCCATTAAAAATAACATTATAGAAGAATATTAAATTAATGAATTGGGAAGAAATTCACTGAAAGTTAAGTGAAAACAGCAGGTAATAAAATAACATTAATGAATAGGCGTGACAGATATAAATAGACACGATATAAAGACAGATATTTCCTCACATGTGATACACATATATTCCTCTAGAAATACATAAATACATATATGTGTATATAAATATATATTTATATATGAAATATTTAATACTTACAATGGTTACCTTTCTGTATGTTTTCCTAAATTTTTTTAATTGACATTTTGTTTCTATAATAAGAAAATAAGATTATTTAAAGTCATTTTTCATGGGGTGGTTGTTCAATATTTTGCTGAGGTAGAAACATAGACTTGTGTTTGGCATGACTTTCCTTTCTTGTTATTATTCAAAATTTCAGTAAATTTGCCTCAAATAATGTAATAATAAAGCAAATGAACACAGTTGAATTTTGTCTAGTGTTAGTCTGGCATTCAGTTTCATTTATTGAATTCCTCTTAATATTTGCTTACAAGAAAAAGAAAAAGGTCATCTTTTCATGATTCTTCAAAACGAACTAGCGTTCCTTTGCTTTCCATGTTTTTTCTACTTTTTCCTCCTTACAACTGTCTTCATGCTTCATAACATTACATCATTGCATTTGCTTCTGAAGCTTTCTCCTGTGACATTTTCCCTCTGAGCTGTAGATTGTGTTTGGGTTCTGCCTGGAAATTCTGCACAGTGCCAGGAGGAAATATCTTCACCTTTAGGGCTTACCTGAGGAAAGTTTCCAGCCATTGTGTTGCTGTTGACTTTCGCCGATAGGGGAGAGAGAAACACTTTTTGCACTTCCCCAGCAATATCTGGAATATGACATCACTAACTGACTATGTCTTAGAGTAGAAAGAGCCCTGGGAAAAAGGAGACTTTGCTCTGACCTCAACTAACGAGACAATTTTTAGAAAAATGACTTCATCTCTCTGAGCCTGCTTCTTCAATTGTCAACTAGAAAAAATGGAATTTCTTCTCCACATCCCACCACTGCTCGGGAACCTCCACCACCAGCACCGCAGCAGCTGCCATTATAGTAGGTAGGATGACGAGGAGGCAGTGCTACAGGAATGGGAAGGGAGTGTGAGAAGAGAGAGAAGGCAATAGCATTTGGGAGTCCACGGCCATCAATTTTCATTATCTAAAATTATTTTTATTGCTTAAAATTGTTTGTGTTACCTAAAATGTCTTACTTGTTATAAGCTTTGTTTCTAATCTATACATCATTTCTACAAGACATAATTTATTGCTTAGGTTTTTATACATGATTCTAAACTGTTAAAAACACTGTAAAACATGCAAAAACAGGAAAGCAAGAGTGTTTATTTTCAAAAATGCTAATTAAATTCATTGTAGCCTAACTAAAGAGGAAAAAAGTTACAGTTCCAAGTTTTGCTCATTTATGCCAACAAATAGTATTCTGATCTTCTGGGTCTGTGTGGGCTTAGAAAGTCTGCCGCTGTAAGGCGGGCGCATTTGAATGTCCATTTGACCGGCATTTATCAGAAAATGAATATGCATTATAGAAGTAATGGACTTAAGCTACACACTCAAACTATAAACCTCCAAATGTTTTCAGATTATAAAAAAATTAATGAGAATGACAGGGCAGGCTTTGAGGAGGGCGTGGACAGTGAGTGGTGACAGGAGCGTAATTGATCCTAGTGCTGGGTCAGACCTGCAAACAAGAGGGCTGGTCCTTCCTGAGTTTCCTCAAGAAGGCTTAAATCATATTTGCTTTTGTGGGATTCAATCAAAATTTGTTATAGAATTTATGTAATAAACAAACGGGAAGCACTTACTCTGTGTAAGGCACTCTGAAACAATGGTTCTCAACAGAGACCACTTCTGTCCCCCAGGAGACAGTGGGCAATGTCTGGACTCACTTTGGTTGTCACAACTGAGGATTCTCCTGGCATCCAGTGGTTAGAGGCCAGGGATGCTGCTAAATATCCTACAACACCCAGTACATTTGCCCCAAAGAATTATCTGGCCACAGTGTCAATAGTGCCAAGGTTGAAAACCTTGCATGCACTAGGGAATTAGACAACAGTGACACAGACAGGAACCACCCTCAAGGACTCAGAGTTTGGCACTGGAGATAAGGCGGACGCACAGCAAAATGGACAAAGCAAGAGGAATAGAAGAAATATATAGAGGAAAAAATGACTTGTAGCTTCAGGGATCAGGGAAAACTTTGAAAAACAATATTGTAAATATTCATCTTAACATCCCTAAAGTAATTTCATTTAAAGGTGCTATTTATTCTTGTAATTCTTTTTTACATAAATAAAGATAAATTAACCACCAAATACTTATAGAAAAACATCCTCTCTGTTCTTGAAACTGTATTAAGTTCCCTGGGAAGAGAAAGCTGAGTAAAAACAGAGTCACTCTTCTCTGGAATTTAGAGCGGAGTTTACGCCTCCAATTCCACACTAACATTAT
Source organism: Spilogale gracilis (assembly GCA_004023965.1). Lineage (NCBI taxonomy): Eukaryota > Metazoa > Chordata > Mammalia > Carnivora > Mephitidae > Spilogale > Spilogale gracilis. The sequence continues at coordinate 53,882 of PITA01012226.1, forward strand.
CAATATCCATTCCTTCAGTCATGACTACTCATCATATACCAAACACTGTGGCACAAACAAGTAAGATTTCTGCCCCTGCAGACCAGTCATTTGGGGGACGCCTGTGTGGCTCAGTTGATTCAGCATCTACGTTAGGCTCAGGTCATGATCTCCAGGCCTTGGGATGGAGTCCCCTGTCAGCCGCCCAGCTTAGCGGGGAGTTTGCTTCTCACACACTTTCTGCCTTTCCCCCTGCTTGTGCTCTCTCTCTCAAATGAATAAATAAAATCTTTTTAAAAAAATTTTTAAAAAAGAACTATCATTTGGGGGAGGGGAAAAAATCAAACCGAAAAATACATTATTTTGGTGTGTGACTTCTGTTTTCAAAAAGTACTAGACCACTGGGGCACCTGGGTGGCCTAGTCATTAAGTGTCTGCCTTTGGCTCAGGTTATGATCCCAGGGTTCTGGGATTGAGCCCTGCTTTGGGCTCCCTGCTCAGCAGGAAGTCTGCTTCTCCTTCTCTCACTCCCATGTTCCCTCTCTAGCTATGTTTCTCTCTGTCAAATAAATAAATAAAATCTTTATTGAAAAAAAAGTACTGGACCATCTAGTCCAAAAATCCAAAAATCTCCCTCTCCCACTACAAAACACCTAGAAAATCTCACAGGCATGCTTTTTGAAATCTAGCTGAGCATGAAAGAAGCTATGGAAAACTTCTAAGGGCCAAAAGCAAAGAGGGAACTAAAAACCAGAACAGTGAGTGTAAACTGACAGTGAGGTCCTTGGGGTCTGCGGAGCAGGACAGCAATTAGTCTCAGAAACCAGTAGATTTTAGTGATAAGGTAGGAATAAGACATGAAGCCTTAGGTCCCAGAGATTAGGATCTGGAACTAAGTTGCCTGAATAAAGCTAGGACTCTTGGAGTTAAAAAAAAAAAAAAATGTAAAAGCATAGGAAAATAAGAAGGAAACTTACCCATCTTGGCCTGACTCTAGATAAAGGAAAAGATAACGTACGCTAAGAGTGCATCACCACAAAACCAGGTTTGAGTAGGCTTGATGAGCAAAGGTACATTACTCATGTTGTCTGATAATCCCCAGTCCAGGATGTTAATATAAGAAGACCTGGATTGGTAATCCCCACAGAATAGCTAACAGTTTATCCACACAGTCCACCCCTTGTGACCAGCTGGGTCTCTTCATAAAGCCCTGGGATTCTACCTAGCAAATAAAACTTAGTACATAATCTTTGTTTTGGGTTCTGCCTTCTAGGTAACCAGAGCTAAGTTAGGGAATCTTGTAAGAGAAGGCCTGTTTGAGGAGCTGCCATTTTAAACTGAGACCTAAAGGATAAGAAGACTATACAAACTGTAGAGGGGAAGAGTAATCCAGTAGAGGGAATAGCACATCCAAAGGCTCTCACATGGAACAGAGCACAGAACCTTCAAGAAACAAAGAAGGTAATGTCGGAGAGAAGTTTGGAAACCTGTGAAGCAGCCCAGTCACATAGAGCAGAGAGGTCTTAGGCCTGGACCCCACGCACACTATGTGTGTTTTCTTATACTAGCTGCCAATGTTGAAAATATGGAGATACCACATAATAATTTCTAGGTCTTCAAAAAGTTCAAAATATCTGTCAGCAGTGGGCTTGCATTCTTACACAACAACCCTCAGTAGGATCTATCCCCTTGAGTCAAGGCCCGTGACCTCTTGTTTACCACTGTCCTCACCCAGCCTTTTTCATTCACTTATGTTGATTTGGAATCTATGGGAGTTTGAATTATAGCTCCTATCTGAACTTCATAGATTATGGTTTTTAAAAAGTTGGATTTTATCCTAAGATCCTTAAGTATTTTAAGCAAGGGAATGATATGATCTGATTTATGTAAACTCCATTCGCTATAAAACAAAACAAAACAAAGATTGGAGACAACCAAGAATGAAAAAGAGGCTACAGGCACCTGGGTGGCTGAGTCATTAAGTATCTGCCTTGGGCTCAGGTCAGGATCCTGCAGTCCCAGGATGGAGCCCCAAATCGGGCTCCCTGCTCAGCGGGAAGCCTGCTTCTCCATCTCTCATTCCTCCTGCTTGTGTTCCTTCTCTAGCTATATTTCTCTCTGTCAAACAAATAAATAAAATCTTTAAAAGAAAAAGGCTGCAAATGAGGAGACTATTGCAGGAATCTGGGTAAAAGACAACGGTGGTTTGAAGTGGAGTGCTAGCAATGGAAATGGAGAGAAGCAAATGGATTTAAAGTGTGCTTGGAATCAGAAAACACAATATTTGCTGATAGATTAGATATTAAAGGTGAGTGAGAGAATCAAAATGATTTGTACTATATTATGAAGAACTTGAGCCTTGTATGTTCAACCACTGAAGGGACATTTACTGATGATCTTTAGTATGTGGAGAACTTGTCCTGTGAGAGGTACAAATAAAAGAAACCGGTGCATTTAAAGAGCTTGAATTCTATTAGTAGAGGTAGGATTGACGCTAACAAATATACTTATAAATTATACAATTTATTAGACAGCTGTAACTCTTAGAATAATAATAATAGGTAACATTCTTTGAAGGTGTATTATATACCCAGTACATACATCTCACTTAATACCACTAGAGTTAAGTATAATTGTTATTTCCATTTTATACAGCTTGTAATTGGAAGAACTGACATTAGAGTCCAACCTGGCTGATTCGACTGTGCCTGTGTTTAATGAGTGCCCTAGGCTGCTTTTACATAGCTTTAGCTGGGCCGCAAAGTTACCTGCATGTTGCAACTTAGACATGCAAAGAGTAATGTCACTCTTTTGATATCGTTGAAAGTGCTCTGAGCTTTTTCACAAGCCTCTTTCCACTGGTGAGAGGAGAGGAAATTAAACTTTCCTCAAGAACATTTAGAACTTAGCTCCATTCTCTATTTGAAACTATCTTTTTAAGTAATGTTTTGATCCCTCTAGAAGAGAAATGCAGATTTCTTCATCTTCTACCATATCCATGCGTACCAGTTCATATGCGCATACATAAACACCTCTGCTACCCAAGATGGTGTTGGGATGTGCCAACACAGAAATACTGAAGTTCCCCAGTCTTGGGCTTGATGTCCGGGCCCATCTGGTTGCTGCTTGCTCTGCTGGTACCCATGACTAAACTCCTTTGCTGGAATCATCCTTGATCTTGGTCTCTTAGCTGACTAAAAACCCAGCAGCATTTCCTAGTTAATGGAGCCCCAACTCAGTGGCATTTCCTACATCTAACCACCAGGCCCAACAGCCCATCCCGTGCCTCTGCTTCAGATCCACTCCTATGTCAGCAGGTTCCACCATTAGGCTGACAATAAAATTTGTCATACAAATCAAGACATTTGTAGGAGTGACAGGAAAGCATATTATAACCGCACTGGAACACGGAGCTAATCAAGGCAGTCTCAAACTAGGACAGAGAGCACAGCCTAGCTCTCAACCTAGCGGCCTTGTAAGTTCCTCTTCCAGAAGTTTCAACAACTCCTGCGTTGTATTTATCCTACATGGGATCGGGGAGAGGTCCAGGAAAGCTAAACTCTGAGGGCTCACCTAGCCACATTGCACAGTCAAGCTCAGACCACTGCAATTTATTTAGTCCCATGTTAATCTCAGCCCACAGGGCAATCTCTTCCAGATCCTAAACGGAAACAGCCTCCCACACAGATATTTAACACACCCGCTCCTCTCCTGGGAAAGCCCAGAGAGGGAAATGGCTCAAATGCCATAAGGGAAAAGTATCCTTCTCTTCACTATGGGAAGTTTTCTAGAATTTCCTTTTGCTAAGTTAAATCTAAAGTTGAGGGAGACTGAAGAAACAAAACAAATCAAAACAAAAATCAAAAACAAACCCCTTTCAACTCTATTGTCTTGTTTTCAACACTATTGTCTTCATAAAAAAGTCCAGTCTCTGCCCTTTTATCCTCAACCTCTGAGCTTCAAGACTAAGCTTTAAAAGTAAAAGATGAGAGGGGTACCTGGGTGGCTCAGTCTGTTAAGCATCTGACTCTTGGTTTTGGCTCAGGTCATGATCTCAGTGTCTTGGGATCAAGCCCCAAGTCAGGCTCCATGCTCCTCAGCAGTCTGCTCAAGAGTCTCTCTCCCTCTCCTTCTGCCCCTCCCACTTGTGGATAAGTGAATAAATCTTTGAAAAGAAAAAATTAAGTAAAAATAAAAGACTACAAATTAAAAATGATTTAAGGGAGGAAGTGGAAATAAAATGCATTGGTTTAATGCTCACAAAATAAAATAACAATCAGAACAGATGAATACCTAACTTTTATATCAACATGGATGGGACTGGAGGAGATTGTGCTGAGTGAAATAAGCCAAGCAGAGAAAGTCAATTATCCCATGGTTTCACTTACTTGTGGAGCGTAAGGGATAACATGGAGGAATTAAGAGAAGGAAAGGAAAAGTGAGTTGGGGTAAATCAGAGTGGGAGAGGAAACATGAGAGACTGTGTACTTTGAGTAACAAACTGAGGGGTTTGGAAAGGAGGAGGGGTAGGGGATGGGTAAGCCTGCTGGTGGGTATTAAGTAAGGCAAGTATTGCATGGAGCACTGGGTGTGGTTCATAAACAATGAATCTTGGAACACTGAACAAATAAAATAAAATTTTTAAAAGAAAAAAATAATTAAAGAAATAAAATAAGATATAGAAGACTGTTCATTCTCAGTCATTTCTGCCTACAGTGAAAGAAGTATTTATGTCATTCAAAATTAAGATTCTTTTTTTAAAAAAAAAAAGATTTTATTTATTTATTTGACAGAGAGAACACACAGTGAGAGAGGGAACACAAGCAAGGGGAGTGAGAGAGGGAGAAGCAGGCTTCCCGCCAAGCAGGAAGCCCGATGTGGGGCTCGATCCAGGATCTCCGGGATCATGACCTGAGCCGAAGGCAGTCGCTTAACCAACTGAGCCACCCAGGTGCCCCCAAAATTAAGATTCTTAACACAGTCTTGATAAGATGAGTAAACAAATGCATTTTGTAAGATAGAGTGAGTACATCTTCAGAGGTCAAAGTTCCACTGATTTTGGATCTTAGATCCTGCTCAAATCTTCTATGGTTTTGTGATTTTTATCTCTGAAAAGACAAAAAGTATTATGTATCAGATTTCCATTTTGGGTTTTGCTTACTCATTTAAGTGTCTCAAACCTAAACTGCAAGTTTTAATGTTTTAGAGTGGCATTAAATGGTTTTCCAATATTGATCGGAGATTATTGAGAGGTCCCCAAAGTCTGTGATGTTTCACAAGGGCCTTCTAATGGGTTCACTGTTCTATTTTATTTACTGTCAGGCAGTGGCAATGTTGCATCTTGTGGATGTTGTTACTCTAGTTCATTCTGGATAACCCTAATTTAAAAACATTCTCTAGACCAATGTGCAAGTTTCCAAACACAAGTGGAAAATTATACAAATGCTGAGTAATTAGGGTTATGGAAGGACCAAACAAGAAAAGGCCAGGTGGAGTTTGTCTAGAAAGGTTTTATAATGCCTTTATGATTAATAAACCTAAGGAAAACATCTGAAGCTTCTTTGAAATGTTAAGAATGAACTATTGGAGAACAACTGTGCTTCAAAGAGTAGTAAAATATGTGAGGCAGTATCTCACTAGAGGGAAAAAGGAATCCTATACCCCCAATAAATTATATAGAAAGGAGTAAAGGGTTGAATTTGACAAGTTCAGGAGAGTTTCTTTAACTCATCATCTCCAGCTACTCTCCTCAATCCCTAAACCCCTGGATTTCCAAGGTAAATTCTTAGGAATTGGTACAACTACATATTCCCAGAAATGTGATGCCATATTGTATAACCAGAATAGATGGAGCTTAACAAAAGGAAATTCTATGGAAATATGAATAGTTCTATAAAATTTCTTTAGATGCTTCATGTGAATGAAAAGGGGCTTATAAAGCAAACTAAAGGAAGAAACAATCTGCTTCATAAATTATAATACTATTAGTACACACTCACTGAGTATCAGCAGTGAGCAAGTCCTGCTCCAAGAAATAAAAAGTTATGTTTGTTCCTTTAAGATATTTTATCTAGTTAATGTGACAGATATACAATTAGGATACGCATAAAACTAATTAGAACAACATAAAATAATTGCATGGAGCACTGGGTGTGGCACCTAAACAATGAATCTTGGAACACTGAAAAAAATAAAATAAAATTTAAAAGAAAAGAAAAGAACAACATAAAAAATAGGATTAAGACAAAGAATCCTAAATATTTTCCTCTAATATAAGAGCTTAAAAGGAAGAGAATCTCTTTTGGAAGGGTCTGAGTAAATGAGAGATGCAGACAGATAAGCAGAGAATACACTGCATCTGTGAGATGGAGATGAGCCAATTCTCAAATATTCATGATTGTAAGGACAGAAATTGTGTGGGTGATTGAATACATCACTGAAAAATTGAGACACTGAAGTATACAAATGTACAAATATATGAGAGAGAGTAGGGAATAGTTCTAGATAACTGTACATCTGAGTAAGTGGTGAAATCCAAGCCTTTGTCATTAGCTTTGTGACTCAAATTCAGTAAAAGATACCAGATAGGTTGGCAAGTTCATGTCCTTTCTCTTTCTGTGATTAGTGAGATTTACAAAAAGCTGAATCAAGTCTAAAATAGATACTATACTACCCAAATCTGACAGTGCTGATTGGCCACCAAAAAACTCCATTCTCCCTTTTCCTATAATAACTGTGTTGGAGCTAGGAACTGGTTACCTGGCTAGCTGGTATTTCCCAAACTCCCTTGCTGTTAGATGTGGGCTCCTGACTAAGTTCTCTCCATGTGAGCAAGAACATGGCACACCACTTCTGAGTCTGGGCCTATGGGCATATGTTCCTCCCCACTCTTCCCCTTCTCACTATTGGAAACTAGCCATGGACCATTCTAGTATCACCACATAAACAAAGATATTACAGTTGTGGATCATGGAGCAACAAGATAAAAGGAACCTGAATCTCTGACTCTGAGTCCCATAGATCTGTCCCACTGAACTCTGGACTATTATGTGAGAAAGAAATGTCTCTAGTCTTTAAGCCACTGTATTTTAGGTTCTTTTTTTTATAGCCGCTTAGCCTTACACAGGCTACTTCAGAAGAGAAAGTATATTATGAAGGGAAGGGTATAGTATTCAATGACAATATATTCTAAAAGAAGTAAATCTAATTTTTTGCCATAGCTATCTTTTGCTGAACCCTAGACTAACATTATACTGGTATAGGAACCATATCAGGACCAATCTCATATTCTTCAGACTTTTCAGCGTGCTCTGATGAAATTCCAACTTCTAGTATCTTTATCCCTGTGCCTCGGTGCTCTTTTCCAGCTCTGTGCTGGTGCAGACTAAAGTTCTAAGGAATTAATATCCTCAGGATCAGCCCTCAACCAATTACCTCCCAGGAGTTGGCATATTAATATCCTAGCTCCCTCACCCTATTGGGTGGAATAACTCCAAAGTGTGTGCTTTTGCAACAGTTTTCCAAAGTTCCTCTATAGAATTAAAGTCCAGGTACCCTTTGTGGTAGATGGCTTACCCATGTACTTGTTATCAGTTGCCTTCCAGTTACTCAGTCACTTCTTCCACTTTCCCTACCATATTCTCTGAACTTCCCAAATAAACTAATTTCATTCAAACCATTGCCTTGGAGTTTGCTTCTGGGAGAACACAAATTAAGATAGCCAGTTGCTTCATATTCACCATCTCAGACAAAACAATTCTCCAACCATAGTCTTTATTACTAGATAGTATTGTGCTATTTTTATGAGTGAAGAAATCAAATTTGCACAAGTTAAGTAACTTGACCAAGATCAGTGTCAGAACTAGAATTGGTTGGAACCCAGGACTATTTTACTTTAAAGTTTTTGCACCTTCCAATATTCTAGACTATACCAGAAGTCTAAGTTTTCTAATTGTCTATTGATGCAAATTTCAGTAGATAATAATGTTGGAAGTTTTATGACTGGATGATATATTTCAGGGAAATTAGACAAAATAGATGCTACATCAGTCTATAATATTTTGTGTTAAATAAAATATTTCTGATAACACTTTTTGTTAAACAGACATAATTTTTTAGCCTACGGGAAAAAAAGTTTTAAACTACTAGCTAACACAAATTTATTTTGAAATTAGTCAAACCCTTACCAGAGCTAGTTTGCTTGAATAAATCTGCTTCTTAAAATGGTCTGCATAGATAGACTCTTTTATTTAGGAACCTACCTCTACTTATTTCCCTATCTAGACTTGCATAGAGAAAAGGCTCAATGGTAGATACACATCAAGGCATAAATAATTCACAAGGATGAAGCCTCAGGAATTTTTTATTTGAACAATTAATCAATCTATGGAATTAATAACATTTTGGTTTTAGAATCTCAGAAGTCAGTCAACAAGTAAAATTTAGAGATATGTGATGAGATAAAGTTAACCTTCCTATACTTTTCTTAATGCAAATACCCATAAGACTAGTTCTAAAAAAAAAAAAAAAAAAAAAAAAAAAAAGACTAGTTCTACATGAAACAGGCATATAGAGAGGATAGTCAACATCTGAGGAAATAACAGTTTCTTTATCTTGTATTAACAATTTAACCTGTGCATTCTCTTTTGTTTGTTTATTTTTTATTGTGTTATGTTAGTCATCATACGGTACATCATTAGTTTTTGATGTAGTGTTCCATGATTCATTGTTTGTGTATAACACCCAGTGCTCCATGCAATACGGCAGTGCCCTCTTTAATACCCATCACCAGGCTCACCCATCCCCCAACCCTCCCCCCCTTCTAAAACTCTCACTATTTCCCGGAGTCCATAGTCTATCATGGTTCATCTCCTGCTCTGATTTCTCCCCCTTCATTTTTTCCCTTCTCCCAATGTCCTCCAAGCTATTCCTTATGTTCCACAAATAAGTGAACCTGTGCATTCTTTTAGATTTTGAGTTAATAGTTTGCCAGGAAAAACCCTGCACATTTGTCACCCATGGGCAATACACCAGATTACTATAATGCTGTATAGTAGCATGGAAGTATTACAAGATCTTAGAGAAAAAAGAAGCTACTTACTCTTCATCCTCACTAGATGTAATCTAACCATTACATTCCTGAAAGGATATGCAGTATCACTCACACTCAGTCTAGGCAATTGCATTTCTCTCCTGGTCTTAGCTGAACTATGCAACATGAGTGTAAGCTTTGGGTTATTGGTGGTAAACAAACCCTGCGGTCAAGCCTGCTTCAACTGAAGCTAATGTCAATAAGGATGGGCACAGGGGAGAATACTAAAAG